>SZWC01019747.1:17986-30600 GCA_023375785.1 Penium margaritaceum
GGGGGGGGGGGGGGGGGGGGGGGGGGGGGGGGACACACTATGGTAGATGTGAGATAGAGTGTCGGAGTCTGAAACCCACAAGGGCACATTGAGAGAATTCAGAGGGAAGGAGTGGAACTCTTACGGAGTTGAGTGAAGGAGCATAGTGATGGAACAAACAGGTGCAAGAAAGTGGTAGAAGAATGGCTGCCACAGGATGAGCAAGCAAGGAATGTCAGGGTGGCGACACAACAGCAGGGACTACAGAACCAAATGCGAACATGATGTGTACAACTGTTATTGGTTAAACCTCAAAGGGAATGGAAATCCCCCATGTACAACGTAGAAAAAGATAGTAACATAAGCAACGGCTTCTTGACACTAGCCGGACGCATTGCAATTGATATCGCCTATTTGGATAGCAGCTTGAGATAAAACCGTGATGGTTGACCATGTGTTGTTTTTTTTTCCCTCGGGACACAAACTATATTTCTTGGAGTAATTATCTGAGATACGTTTGGATATTCAATGCAAGTGTCCCTTTTCATCAATATCCTCTTTTAGCACCATTATCACCTTTGTCACTGCTTTAGTTGTCTTTCTCTCTGCACGTGTTCCAACGTGACATACAACACTCCAAACAATCTCCATTCTCATCTCTTGCTATTTCATTCATTGCATTAAGCTCCTTAGTGCTTACGTTCATATTGACCATACTCTTTTAGCTTAGGAGTGCCAATTTTCTGTACTGGTGCAGTTCATATCACCTTATTCATTGCAACTATTCTTGGCATAGCTCATGCTAGCCTTGTTCTTCATCAATCCCCACACACTGCTACTTCCTGAATATAGTGGACCCTTATCCAATGAGTCAAGTAGCCATTACTTAGCACCCGAAGGTGGATCCCGTCTTTGTCTTTCCTCCTCACTGGCATGGAAGAACTGAATGCCCGCATTGCCAAGATCAAATTGGAGCTCGAGTGTACGCACACTAAAGCACTTGCAGTACAGGATGCACAATCGGTCAAAGGGCACTCAAGCACTCATTTCATATCTGAAATCGCTTCCATGGTGCTCCCACGTCTTCCTCACCATCAGCAACAGGCTGCTGCTGACGTTGTACCTATGCCGATACCTTCAGTGTTGTTGCCACTCCTCACGTGAAAACACCATCTCCACCTTGACATCACAAATTTGACACTCTCCCACCCCCGTTTTATCGATGGCCTTCAGTTCTCAACATGGGAGTTCAAGTTCAGGACCTAGGCCCAGGACAAGTGCTTATGGTATTACTACTTCACATCCCACACTACTTTGACGTTCACTCACCTGCCTTCTGGATCCGTGCATGCGGTGCACACACTTGTGTAAGGGCGGCAGCGGCTAGCTGCACCGGGCCCAGTCTCCCTTGAATAGCCCAAACGATTCAGCGGGGAGAGCACACTACATAGTCCATGTGAATAACAAAGGTGGTCTCCTCCAGGCACCGAAATCGCTCTCTGATTACCCAAGTCTCGACCGCAAAGAAAATACGAGCAGTGCCAGAAAAAACTCGGAATCCACGTTTAGACATCACAAATGGCTTTCTCAACATTGGAAGCACTGCTACAGCCATCGGGTCTCCTCGTTGCACTGGTGCAATCCACCGGGTGCGCGGGTCTCAACCCACCAAGAAAACCCTCCTAGCTCCGGACAAGTGAACCAGGCTGCCGAAACGCATTGACCGCATCTCCTGGCACTGTCGTAGGTGCTGGAGAAGTCTCAGGACACTCGGGAGGCCAGTCGTGCCGTCACGCTCTCCTCTGCCCTATATCACCAACGTAGGGTGTATGGGTAATCTATTGGCATGGCTCGTGTCGGGTGGAAGCCAAACAAACCAACACAGTTGAGCAATTTATTAGAGGTGAGTGTACTTTGATGACAATTGCCGAAAAGGTAAAACATGTACATACAAGTGTCAAATTGCGAATGAGGCATAGTCGGGGTCAGTGGGTCGATTGTCGAGCGACGCGTGTGGAGTCGAGTCATGAGTGATCGGAATCTAGAAGTTCCGCTGAGAAGTTGGAGGACTTCGAGGATCGACGGTGAAGATGCAAGATGCATCTTTACCAATCAAGATATGCCTCGATGTGTCAAGAAGTCAAATGAAAGGTCATGATACTTCGTAGATTCTCGTATGTGGTAGAATTTTTAGAAAGTGCGTGAAGGTTCGCTGGAGGGTAGGGGGAGTTGGCCGAATTGTCTTCGATCGTCGGGGCAAGAAATTGAGGCCTTCACATGTAGTGAGATATTCTTTTAATGATAGAAATACCCACACGGAAGTTTAGGAACTCGTGTACGTCTGGTACGGAACACTTCCCCCCTTTTAGTCGTGACATAACCAAGCACGTACAGATGTGGCCTAGTGACGATGGTAAAAGTCGTCGATGAGGTGGTCGATGTCTCGAAAGTTTACAGGTGTTGTGTGCGTCGTCGTAGCTGTGCTACTTGAAAAGATGTTCTCTTGTTTTTCCACGTCGTTGATGGTTGAGGATGTCCTCGATGACATTTTCAATGTCCTTGTCCACATGTACAGGAGGAGGGGGAGGGTCATCCTTGCCAAGGAAGTTCTCTCCGAGGTCTTTGTAGTGCTTGAGTGTTCTGATATGAAACACTGGATGAACGTGCATTGTGTCAGGGAGTTTGAGTCGCGCAACCACGGAGGTTTTCATGTGCTCAATCTCAAACGGTCCCGACCATCGAGAATTGAGCTTTGAATAGTCGGCTTTGCGGAGTTTGGTAATGGTCGAGCTGAGAAGAACTTTGTTACAAGCGGGAAAACATTGATGCTACGATGGTGGTCAGTTTCTTGATTCATTGCCGCTTGCGTCTTCGCAAGTGTTTGCCGTGTTTCATCCTTGATGGTGGAAAAATTGCAGCGTTGGACGTCAACCATGGGAATGTTGCTTTTGCTGTGAAGTCCTGCTGGTGTGGCAGGAAGTTTTCCATACACCACTTTTCATGGAGTCTTTCCCGTTGTAGTAGAGACCGCCGAATGATACGTGATTTTGGCAGTCCAGCATTTTACGCCCAATGCGTCCCATGGGGTTCCCATAGTTTTTGGAGAAGTTGTTCAAACATTTGGTTGGTCCACTCGATTTGGCCGTTGGTTTTAGGATGGAACGGCGTTGATAGCTGGATCTGACTGCTGTAGCGAGTCATCATTTTGTGCCAAAAAAGGCTGGCAAATCGACCATCCCTGGCACTCATGATGATTCTCGGCACACCGTGTAGCCGCACAATGTTTTTTAGTAACAATCACACTGTTCCTTTGGTGGTGACGGTGGTTGTAGTCGAAATAAAATGAGACATTTTTTAAAATCTGTCGTCGATCACGAGAATTGCGTCATACCCCTCCGGTGTGGCTAGTAGTCTTGTGACAAAGTCCTTGGAGATGTCGTTCCACGGTTCTGTCAAAATCGAGAGCGGTTGCAGGATTCCGGGTGGCCCTGTGCTATGGGATTTCTTTCGCTGACACATTTCGCGAGATTTACATAAGTTGGCCACGTTGGATTGCATTTTGTCCCACCAGTAATCTTTTGCCAGCTTTTTTAGTGTCTTGTCTTCTCTGAAATGTCCACCTTGACTTGGGTCATGGCATTCTTTGAGCAGCATGCGGCGGAGGTCGTTGTTTAGGGAAAAAACTACCTGGTGAGTAAATCTTCGCCGCCATTAGGGTGCCTCGTACAAGAATTCACCTTGTCGTATCCGCCATGTTGGTCATAGCCGTGAGTCAACAGCCGCTCAAGATACGGATCTTGCTGCAGCTATAGCATTGCTGCCTCAACCATCAGATCTGGTCCGCAACTGAGTGTATCAGCTGCATTGCTTTCTCCTGGCCGCTACTTGATATCAGATTCGAATCCGGATTCGTGGAATTCCATCCATCGGGTTTGACGTCGACTGAGGTTCGGCTGCGCCTTCAAGTATTTCAAGGCATGGTGGTCGGTGCGTATGATGCATGGACAGCAGACCTGATAACACTGCCATTTTTTAAATGCATGTACGACCGCCAACATCGCCTTCTTGTGTACAGCATAGTTGAGTTCCGGTTCACGCAGTTTTCTTGACATGTATGCGACCGGTTGTTCTCCGTTACCTTGGTCTTGTAGGAGGCTTGCACCGATAGCTTGATCTGAACCGTTCGTATCCATGACGTGGTCGACCGTTGGATCGGATAAACGTAGGGTTGGCGCCTAGGTCAGAGCGTTTTGCAAAGTGGTGAATGCTTCTTGTTCGACGTCTTCCCACCACCACTCATTTTCTTTTCGGGTGAGGTTGGAGAGAGGCACAGTCACTCAAGCATAATCCTGTACAAAATGCCGGTAGTAATTGTAGATGCCAAGAAAAACTTGAGCGTCTTGAACGTTGGTCGGCGTCGGCCAATCAGGTACTGTTGCCGCTTTTGTTTTTATGACGTGACCCAAGAACTCAATCGATCGGTGACTGAAGTCGCACTTTGAGAGTTTTCCAAAAATTTTCTCTTCGTAAAACTTTGACAACTTTTGGAAGATGTCCATTGTACTCCTTTGGGGTGCGGCTGTATTCTGTCAAGGTATACCACGGCAAAATTGTCAAGGTGCGGGCAAAAAACATTGTTCATTACCACCATGAACGTCGTCGGGGAGTTTGTAAGTCCGAACGGCATTACAATGAACTCGAAATGCCTGTAGCTAGTTTGGAACGCCGTCTTCTCAACGTCGGCGTCTGCCACACAAATCTGGTGATAACCGATGTATAGGTCAATTTTGGTGACGATTTAAGCCCCTCGGAGTTGATCGAGAAGTTTTTCGGCTCTCGAAAGAGGGTAGCCGGTTTTCATGGTAGTGTCGTTCAATGCCCGGTAGTCCACGCACACTTGCATCTTGCCAGTTTTCGTTTTTGCAAATAGTACTGGTTTAACATGTGGTGACATGGATGGGTGGATAAACCCTGATCAAGCATCTCGTCGAGTTGCGTTTTCAACTCAGTCAGTCCGTGATCGCTCATCCAATAGGCCCCTCGAACTATGGGTCGGCTGTACGGCTTCAGCTAGATGCGATGGTCAATGTCCCATTGAGGTGGTAGGGTTCTTGGGTGTTCGTCGGAGAAAACGTTGGCAAACTCTTGCATGAGTGGTGCGAACTCTTTTGGGTACCATCGCAAACTTTTTTGATGCCAATGAGGCTAATAAGGCTGATGAGGGTGATGAGTCAGCTACTGCCACTTCCACTTCCTCCATTGGCTCAAGATGTATGAGCCACGTACAAGCTCTCCGTCGTATGCAGTACTTGGCCACGTTGAGCAGTATCGGCTACAGAGGTTGTCGCTTTTTGGCTACCAAGGCTTCCTGTGCTACTTCTACCTGTGCTGCTTCAGTTTTGGTCTTTTGTCCCACACGTGGAAGTTTTCTCTTGGCGCCGTCGACTTCCACGTAGATGTTGCCGCTTTTCCATTCGACCTGCAGATTGTGTCGGCATAGGAAGTCTCGTACGAGAATGTTTTTTTGGTCACTCATTAAACATGACCTCTTGACCCTTACATCCCGTACATCTCCCATGTTTAGTCATAGTGGTTCTCAGAGTCTCAGTAACGGTTTTTCCTTTAAACATGCCGTGTTCAGTTTGCAAACCTAGCTTGCAAACCATGTCATTGCTTAGCAAACTGTAAGAAACTCCTGCATCCAATTGTGCTGGTACCATTCTGTGACTCTTCCATCCTTGAGGTTGAAGTTTTAGCCGTATCGCCGGTCGGTCATACCCTTCGTCGAACTTTGCGATCTCAAAAACCCTCTGCAACGTCGAAGGCCATTCAGATGGGCGATTATTTGGCGTAGACAGCTCCTCACTGACAAGAGTCACGCCTTTCACTGGCCAGGTTGTTCTATGTGGGAACAAGTGCGAGGGATTTTCTGTGTTTGACTTTTTCTCCATCCCATCCATCCTTCCGTTGCATCTGCTCTTGTGGACATAACACCTTCTCTCTCCACAGGGACACTGCCTTTCTTCATCACCATCGCTGCCACGTTCACACTGCTACTGTCTCTATGACTGGAGTATGTGCATCTATGACTGGACTATTGCTCATGACTGACTCCCTGAGGAAGTGAATAATGACAAGATCTCCCCTCTCGGGATTTTTTGCACCTTTGGGTTTTTCCAATGTCTAAGGCCTGGTGCTTCTGGAATTCCAAGCGCCTTCATGTCTTCAAATCCCAAAACAATCTCTTCTTTGAGTCTATCTTCCCTTGCAACCTTGATTACCTCCCGTCCTCTTTGTCTCTTCTCCCTCTCGCTTGTCTTGGGAGAGGCATTTCCAGGTTATCCTCTGATTAGGGCAGACTCACTCAATCATTTGGAGTCAGAGAGCCCCATGTACTCTCCGAGTTGTAGAATGACCAATCATCGCCATCCTCAGACTCTTCTAAACTGTCTGACCCATCTCAGTCGGTCAAGTTATCCTCCTTGTCTCCATGGGAGCATACCCTCTTGTTTGTAACTTCCTTGGTTACAATTCCCGTCACAATCTCATCGTGCACTACTCTTTTGTTCTTCACACTTTCACAGTTCAGGATTGACTTTGTCCTCCTCTGTGCCTTTGGGCTTCTCACATCTGTTTTTTGTGCTCTCGCTAGTGTTTTTCTTACTACCCTCAACGTCCACTGGGTTCCCCGGTCTTTCTCCTCGGTCCCCATACATCTGTGGATGCTGTCTCCGTTCTCTGGCTCCCAAGCTACCCTTGCGTGCCAGCCGCCTCTGTTGCACAGATCACCCTCGCATTGACCCCCTCTGCTTTCATCTTCCTCCCCCTTTTCCACTTCTCTCTGATGGAATAGGACATTCTGGTCTCCGGGATCTTGGGCTTCCTTCAGAAGCCCTGGGGCTGGCTACAAAGACTGTCCAGCCCTATACTAGACTTGTAAATCCTCTCACCTTTCAGAAGTTCAATGTAGCGCTTGCTGCATTGGCCACTGATGGAATCACACAAGCTCTCTCTGTGAAGGGCATACTATCTGAAAAACTCCAAGAAACTATCTGCATCAACATTCTTTTTAAAGACTATTCTTAGTAAGGTTCCAATCCTGGACTGAACTACCTTGGCAACGCGTCTCGGTGCATGGCTGTCAACTCAGAGTCGAGCTCCTCCCCCCCCCCCTAACAAATGCAATCACTCCGCAATGCGACCGGCTAACGAGAAGAAGCTGTTTGCACAAAAATTTTCCTGTTGTTTCGCATGTACCAAGGAGGCTCGTTCCCCCCCAGTTAACCGAGAATATTTCTATTCATCCCATTTTCCTTTGGTTTCACTTCCCTCATCACTGTGCCTCCTCTCTTCAATTTCTTCCTGCTCATTCTTTGCCAGCAATTCTCTGGTATCTCTTCATTAAGTGAAAACCACTCTTTTTTTCAGTTCTACAAGGCTTCCCTGTTTTTTTCTCAGTTTCCCTCCAACGTATCCTCATCTACCATGTCCTTCAGCAACCATCCCTGCAACAACTTACATTTTTTGATACATACCCTGCCTCCTGACCCTGAGCCCAACACTGTTGACCAGGCTTGAGGAATCCTCGACGCCCAACTTTGACAGGAGGAAATGGAGGAGTTCGATGCCCATGGCGTCTCTGAGATCATAGATCATCCTCCAGACATGAAGGTTATCTTAGCACGTTGGGCATACTACCGCAAGAAAAAAACTAATGGTTCCATCGAGTGCTATAAGGCGCATCTCATGGCCAAGGGATTCTCTCAGATCCTTGGCGTTGACTTCAACGCGACATTTGTCAGGTCGTTCGCTCCATCATTGAGCTTTCCCTCCTTACCCCCATCACCCACAATGATAGGGAGTTGCACCAGATGGACTTCAACAATGTACTTCTCCATGGCAAGTTGGACGAGGAGATTTATATGATCCAATCCCCTGGCTCCACTGATGGGTCAAACTGCATCTGGCGGCCTCACGAACTATTGTACGGACTGTAACATCCACCAAGCTGCTGGAATACCGATATTGCCTCCATCTTGGAGAAGAGTGGCTATTGGCCCAATCCTGTTGACCCTGCTTTCTTGATAATCATCCCTCCCCTCCTTTTGTTGCAATCCATCTCTACATATATGATGTCCTCATCGCCTCTCCAAACACGCAGTCATTGCAGACTGTGAAGACGCTCATGCAAAGTGTCTCTGTGATGAAAGATCTGGGGCCAGCCAAAGTCTTCCTGGACCCAGAGTGCTTGCTCAATGCCTCTGCCTACACATATGTTTGGGTGATGGCCGACATCACAATCGTCGCGAGGAGATTGCGGCTATTTTTCACTGGCCAAGCGACGTACAGTGACTGAGTTGGGGATTTCCAGATAGTGGTTGGAATTTACCCAATTCATACTCTAAGTTGGTATTGCTGTTAATGTTTCAAGTTCAGACTAAACTGCAAACTTTCCATTGGCATTCAACGTTTTGAAGGGCAACCCTGTCATTTACTTTGTGTAACGGATGAATTACCTTGCACCTAAATCATGCATGCCACCGGAGCACCCTAGTGTGTGCACCGGTTGCATGCATGTGGACAACAGCAATCCTGGATCACCAATCCATTCATGGTGACGATTGGCTTGCGGTGGTCCACGGCTGCCCACCTGGCAACTTTAGGGCCATCAAATGACACCACAGAATCTCCTTTTTCACTCAACGGCTACGTCGGCATCAATAATAGATGCCGGCGGTTTCCGCCGACGGCAACTGATGCCGGCTCTGGCCATTGATGCTGCCGCCATAGATGGCCAGAGTTGTCATCGGCGTCGAATGACACTGACGATTTGGTGCCGCCATACTGCTGATCCGGCAGTCCTCAGGCGTTCACACTGGGTACGTCGCAATCAGCGTGGGAAAGCTAGACACAGGTTGCACCTATCTTCGCTGTTCAATTCCAGGAGTTAGCCTCCACCAGAGGCTTTGCTTGACAGATCGTTGGGTGTGCCATGGCCGAAAATGCGGCGGTCACAGAGACTGCACGGATTGTGGAAGAGGAGGAGCCCAATGAGGATGATGACGAGGAAGAATTTGGCCATAAGCGCAAAGGGGGAAAGAAACCGAGTGTTTTTTGGAATCACTTCACGAAGCGGATGGACCCAGAAAAAGGAGCGCGTGCCCAGTACGGCCCTTGTCCCAAAGACATATACAACAACGATGGCACCACCTCAGCCTTGTGGAAGCATTTGCGCCTCAAGCACCAGAAGCAATTTCTGGAGCTAAAGGAGTTGGAAATAGCACAGAAGCTGAGGATTGCCACTGTCAATGCCGTGAACAACGGAGCTGAGCAGGTTGCAGTAGTGGGGGTAAATGTGGCAAACACTGTCATTGGCCGAGGAGTAGCAACCATTGGAGCCGTCTTCAACAAGCTCTACTTCCAGAGCTATATCTGGAAGCTATATCAGTAATTGACAAGAATTGCAGCTTCCTGTCCATGGAGAGCAACTGGCTGCAGCGTGGCTTCTGGCATGCAAACCCATCAGCTGACCTCCCCGGCCGCATGACCATCACTAGGCAAATTGTCATTACTGCTACTGCCTTCCGCAACTGCATCAGTAAGATGCTCACAGAGGTGACGTCGGCCATCAATTTCACAACAGAAGGGTGGAATGGAGAGAACAGCATGAAGTACCTCGGAGTAACGGCCCACTGGATCACCAATTTTTAGGTGCAGCGTTCAGTCGCATGGGTTTGAATAGAATGTGGGGGGAGGGTTGGTTGTAGTTGCAGTCTCATGTGCGGTTTGTCAAACAAACAGATGGGGAATGGGAGGCTTGATGTTGTTGCAATGCAATGCTATGCAAAGAATTGCATTGCAGTTCTATGCAAAACAATGCAATCTGAAGTGTGATGCATGTTCTAAGTTTTGCCAATTATCATAAAAATCCTACTCAGTATACAGGTTTTAAAGGTGGGTGAAAATGGGTATGAAAAAGGGTGGATTTTGAATGGACGCAAAACAAAGTGTGGATGTAACGAAAATCTGTTCAGGATCCGGAGATCCTAAGGATCCAGGCATCTTTTCTGGGATTCAGGGATCCAAATCCTCTATAGGATCTGAAACCGGGGATCAAGATCCAACCTGGGATCCGGGAATCTTACCCGGTGTGCACCCTTAAACAAGGCTGTATTGTTTTCAGTTTGAGTGAGGCGGAGTACATCGTGCTCAGCCAAGTTACATGTGAGGCCATTTTGCTTTGTCTTCCAATGCACCCACTTTGTGTTCCATGGAATGCCATCGTCATGCGATGCAGAAAACACATTGCAAAACAAATCGTTGAACACAATGGCATGCGCCACTTACACACAACACACTTAAATGTCAAACATCATTCTGAACGTAAGCACGTTATCACTGGCGATCTCCATGTCATTTGTGTTAATTGAGAGCTGATCTCTTAAAAATGCCGGTCAACAGTAGCAAGTTCGAGGCTGGAGTGAATGCCAGTGATCTCTAGAATGTTCACGATGTTCCTCATTGATTTCTTTTCTATGTATCTCGTCACCCCTCGTCATTACATGTGCAGTTGTTTTCTTGCTCCTTAATTCTTTGTCTCCAGTCTCCATATTCCAATGCATATGCTTGCATGTCGTTTGTGGTTCATGAGGGAGTGTCTTGTTGTAAGATTTCCACATCAGTGACCTCTGGAATGGTGATTCTCACATGCAGAAGGTTGATGCCTGCCTCAGCAAGATGGTCGAGAGGAGAATTTGCAGTAGAGATTTGGGGAGGAGAAGCAAAGACAGCTTATCCACCTTTGGTGACATGCTTACCCAACTTGATGTCCATGATGTTCCATGCCACTCTCTTGTCCTATTCCTTGTAGCTATGAAAGCATGCCTCTGCATTGTTTCTTATTGAATCTTTGTACCTTGCTACCTTTGGGTGTGCTCTGGTGGAAATGGTGTTGTTACTCACAAGGGTACGAGGGAATAGAGTGGGAAGTGAACAGGAGTTTGGGGTAACTTTAACAGTAGAAACGCCATGAGAAACTCATGGCCTTTAGTTAGAATTGCAATCAAGAGATGCAAGGGACAAGGCTGGGAGAAATCTGAGTTGGGTCACGCCGGTAAGGTTGAGCCACGCTCGTTTAGCAAACACCCCGCCACCCAGGGTCGAGTCACAACCACTTGGGAAAAACCGATGGCGGCAACTCACCAAGGCACGGAACAATTCTGGCCTTGTGGCCTCCTAAGGATCAGCACCCCAAACATGAAGGCAAGTCTCCAAGGACTTGCATGCGCGTTCGGGACAGACCATGCATCTTGAAGTGTCCAAGGACATTTTGATGTGATGTGAGCCGTCCCCGTCTGTATGTACACCTTACTGTGACCAATCTGTCATGTTCACGCTTGCACAGATCCCTGATGCAGACCAGCTGGCGTCAGAGCACCAACGGGTGATGATCCCAACGTGCCCAGCAGCTCCCAGACAGCTACTACAACGTCCCGGGTACTTGCTTGGGTGCTCTAAAGCATTCCTGCAGTTGCCAGAGATTTCTCAATGGATTGGCTCTTGAGCCCTATTTGCATGTTCTGTGTTTTGTGTCCACCAATTGGTGTAGGACCCGTGCATGTGACCAGTCCTCATGTCCAGCTTGAGATTTTGCATCTCTAGGTTCAGATGTTGTTATGTTTGAATGCCTGTGCACAAATTCATGCCGAAACGGTGGTTCTGGGCCAGTTTTAGGAAAAACTGACACTGTCACGTGCGTCACCCGACGTGCATCGTGGCAGGCATTTATGCTTGTCATTTTCAGTTGTCATTCCTCTGTATATTACTAAGCCATTGGTGCTTATGAATTTTTGCGCGTCGCCCTAGCTCAACCCTTGTCATTTCTTGCACCTGCTTGTTTGCTATTGCGTCCGCTGGCTAGAGAGTATCGCCACGTTAGCAAGAGGAAGGCTAGGAAGCTTCCTAGTAGTTTCTTATGGTTTCAGAGCAACACGACCTCTCTTGTTGAGCTGTGCCACAGACGCAACACCAGCAACAGTAGTGACAGTCATAGCAACAGCCGTATCTTATGACCTGTCGCAACACACGTTTATAGTAGAGACGTCGCCGTTTCATTAGAAGCATCAGTGTCACCACGCAACCGCCACCACCATAGCAACAGGAGTTGCTGTAGTGATACATTGCAGCAGCCATGCCAAGCGAGAGCAGTAGCATCAGATGATAGTAGTAGCGTGTCTAGCTACCATCTTTGACAGTAAAGAAAGGGACAAGCAGCTCACAACAGCAGCTCGCGACAGTGACTACGAGTAGTGGAAGTTTGCACCGGCGGCATCAGCTTGTAGTAGTAGTGGCATCAGTAGCCGCAAGTACCAACAGAAGCAGAGCAATAGTAGTAGAGGCAAAAACAGCAAAGGCAGCAGAAGAAGAGGCAGTAGCACTGAAACATTAGTGTTTTGTACCTACTACAATGACAGCTACAACAACAACAACAACAACAACAACAACAACAACAACAACAACAACAACAACAACGACAACAACAACAACAACAACAACAACAACAGCAACAACAACAACAACAACAACAACAACAAAAACAACAACAACAACAACAACAACAACAACCACAACAACAA
>SZWC01019747.1:30842-43796 GCA_023375785.1 Penium margaritaceum
ACAACAACAACAACAACAACAACAAAAACAACAACAACAACAACAACAACAACAACGACAACAACAACAACAACAACAACAACAACAGCAACAACAACAACAACAACAACAACAACAACAAAAACAGCAACAACAACAACAACAACAACAACAACAAAAACAACAACAACAACAACAACAACAACAACAACAACAACAACAACAACAACAACAACAACAACAACAACAACAACAACAACAACAACAACAACAACAAAAACAACAACAGCAGCAGCAGTAGCACTACAGCAGTAGCAGCGGCCACAGCAATGTTGTAGCAGTTGTAGCAGCTGCAGCAGCAGAAGCAATGGCTGATGTCTTGCACAACACTGCTACTTTGTAGCAGTCGCTACTGTATAGCGTTGCACAACAATACTGATGTAATGAAGCTATGCAGGTCTACGCAGGTCTGCATATCCCTGAGGAGGGAGTGATGCAGTCACCCCCCTTTATAGCCAGGCACACTTTGTGTGAGTAAAAACATCATATTTGCTAGCGTAAAATACGCTATCATTTTTTACGCCAACTTTGACGTTTGGACCCATACTCAGCGACCACATGACGCCACACGATGACAAGGGAAAGGAGAAAATTTCTCCCTCAGGCTCTAGCTCGTCAAGCTTGTCAAACCCACGTACTTGGGTGATTGACAAGCTACGACAAGCATAGGATGAGGCTAGGCACCAGTAGAAGGAGCAGTTTTCCACTCTTCAGGAAACCAAGACCTTGCTACAAAGCCTGTCTGGACTATAGCAGACTCCACTTGGTGCAGGTAGATCTACATCACCAAGGAATCGACTACATTTGCTCGCTTTCTACAGCAGCAGCAAACATTTGAGGAGCAAGATTCAAAGGAGGATGAGGTAGATGCAACGGCACGCGAGATTCACCCGCAACTTGATCGCCTCCACATCGGCCCACAGCGCACACCCGTAAGTGCATCAGTGGCACCAGTGCGTCAAAACCCCCTCAAGCGGTGATTAGCATATCCTTTGGTGGATTATCCATTCCACAGGTGCTCACCCCACTGCTTGAGGTTGTCCTCCCCACGGAGCAGTGACCAAAGGACTTTGAACCTCGTCACCCTGTTACGAAGTGATGTTGAGTTTGATTGCTTGGAGGTACCTTTCTATGTGTGGGCTGATGCAGAGGGATTGTGGCCCTCTTACCTAAGCGAATACCAGACTACAGACACCCACCAGAATGAGACAACAACGAGAGCCATGTGCGGTCTGCTCTACGCTGTTTGCCAAGAGACAGTTACAGACTTTCGTCCTTTCTTGGACCCACCTGGGACAGGTGAGGTAGCCGACCCCTGCCGTGAATGGGAGTTGGCCCTCAACTTGTTTGCTGCATTGACATTGACACATACGGTGAGGGCTGCCCGGCTTAGGGAGTTCCACTCCTTGCATGAGGGAGAGTCTCAGGTGGCAGCAATATGCTGGCGGCATATGATGTGCATCTACGCCCTGCATGACACTGGCGAAGGATCCCAGCTCTGGACGGTCGACACCATCATGCTCGGTATGTACATGGAGTGCACTAAGCAATTCACCTACTTCCATCGACCTGCCTTATAGGAGGTGTCTGAGTCTTTTGAGCTGTTTCCTTAGGCTTAGCAGTACTATCTCCACAGGATGGGGGCCAAGGAGGTTGTTCATATAAATCAGGCGAGCCCCTTGGTAGCAGTAACGGCATATCCCCGACGACCTTTCAACCTCTAAGCTCCTTCACCTCCACGTCCTCTTCCTCTCCCTCTTTCCCACCCGCATCAGCTCAAGACTTGGCCACTGCCAAGGAGTGGAAGGAGGGGGAAAAGAAATGCCGCAAGGGGCATCAGCAGCACCAACAGTAACAACGGGAATGGACACTCTGATCACTGCTACGACTGTGATGGAACTCATTGTTACACAGAGTGCCAAGAGTTGTTGGACTGGAGACGGATCACACGTGACCTCGTGGTTACGCACATCCAGAGGATATCTCTCGGTACCACTCATGCGGGTCGCGCAGCGACCATGAAAGCAACTGAGCCGTCTACGGTCAGTGCCGGAGGCATGGATCCACGGGAACACACAATCGTGGAGCTTTTGGTAGCCATTGTCACTTTGCACGAAGGGAGGTACAAGTTTCTTGTCACAACCACGTGCTCCTGACGTTGCTTAGTCTATTGTGGTTGTTTCCGGTGACAATGCTTGTGAGGGATCTCAGTCGGCTTGTGATGATGGTAGACCAGACAGTACCGAATACCTTGAGGAGTCATAAATCCGTGGCATTCGTTGTTGTCCCGAGTCCTCTATTGAGCCTCCAGGAGAGGCAAAGTATTCCGTGGCATGTTCTTTATTGCCGACGACAAGCTGACGAGCTGAGTGGCACCTGGATCATTGACCTTGGTGCCATCCATCACATGACGTCTTGTCATAGTGATTCCGCCGTGTCCAGTCATGTTATGTTCGTTCGTTCAGTTCGCACAAGGACTATTCAGTCACTGCTTGTNGAGAGACTCGGGGTAGTGCAGTTTGATGATCCGTCTAGCCCCTTGTGCATTTCCAATGTATTCTTTGTCCATGCTCTTGAGGTGAGCCTGCTCTTTGTTTGTGCATGCACGATGATGGGTCTCACTGTTGAGCACTCTACTAAATCTTCCACAGTGGCTGCTCTTGACACATGTACCATTTGTCTTGCCTCCGTTGTTGATGACCTGTATCGTGTGTCTCGTTACACTCCCTATGTTTCCTCTCCCTCTCTCTCTCTCTTCTATGTGAGTTTTTGTTACTAGTGTTCTCTCCCTTGAGCACCAGCGCTTCTTGCACCACCGCCTTTGTCATGTGAGCTCCAACAATGTGTCCAAGCTCATTCAAACTCAGCCAACCCTCGGTCTTGACGTGACTTCCTTCAAGAAGTCGCCCAAAACCGTTGTATTTTCTATGTCTAGGGTAAGATGCATCCTTGCACGTACACTGACTCTACTTTTCAGGGCACTACGTCCGCTAGAGTTGGTCCACTCGGACCTCCTCGGGCATCTCCTAGTTGAGCCCCTCATAGATCGGGGTCAATATGCCCTCACCCTGACTGATGGCTTCACCCGGATGCAGTGTGTCTACAGCCGACTCCCCAAGAGTGATGGTCCATTTGCGGTTTGCATCTGGCTGGTGATGGCTAGGCGCCTTCGTCACACCCTTCACAAGTTCTTTTTGGAACATGGTGGCGAGTTCCTAGGCGAGATGGACACTCTCATTGCTTAGCGCGGTGTTTATCACCTAATCTTAGGCCCTGCTACACCATAGGAGAACGTTTTATCCGAGTGCCGGAACCCCACCATGGAGGATGCAGTCCGTGCCATGAGGTCTGAATGCAGTCTTTCAATGTCCTTTACATTCAAGGGCTTCTCCTAGATGACGTGGGCCTTGAGCGCCTGCTGTGTGGTCCTCTTTCTGACCATGTGAAGCTGTATGCGCTATGGTTTGGCCCTTGCATCGATCACCGTCTCATTTGCGTCTAGGGGCCTCTAGTCTATGTGTCGTACATCGAGGACCAGCAGGAGTCCAAGGTCTCACCTTAGGGTCGCATGTGTGCCTTTCTCGACATCTCCCTGCAGTCAAAGGCTTGGTGTTTTTGGAGCCTCACTCGCCATCACATTGTCGAGTCTCACGACGCTCTTTTCTTTGAGGCTCTAACCTAGTGCAGCATGTCGAGCATTTATTCGCAGGTTGTGGACAACATTCTCATCTGTGTTGCTTCCCAACGGATGGGGGAGTCTACTCTTGCAGATGGGTCCATCCGGATATCCTCATATGTGGTCCGCTCTTTGGTTGTCGTCGATCCAGCCATCTTGATTGTGGGTCCAGTAGCCTCATCGGTCTCCTCTAGCATACCTGATCCCGTGCCAGAGTAAGGCATCTCTCATACCTGATCCCGTGCCAGCATCAGCTCCCTTTGGCACACCTTATCCAATGCTTGTATCCGTTTCCCCTGGCACACATGATCCTACACTAGTGATAGCATCTCTAGTCGTACCTGTCCATGATTCTCCTGCATCCTCTCCCATTCCCTATGAGTCCACAGCCCCTATAGGTATGGCCCAACTGCTTGTTATGTAGCCCGTTGTAAGCACGTCGACATCGGGCTACTCTCATGAGAACAGTGGCTGTCTTTGACCACTTGACTCTACACACGGTTGATTGGCACCAAGACGCCTGACTCGCAGTGTTCAGAATAGGAAGCCTGACACTCAGGCCCCTGGACTGAGTGTCCAGGTAGACTACAAAGAGGTACATCCTCAATGGCCCTGTAGGCCACGAGTTGGTCTCTAGTCAGTTCTTGGTCACTTGCGTTGTCGCACATGATTTGGTCGTGGTCAAGCTGATTCCCGAGGCGTATCTTTTGGCCCACTTAAGCTCTCCCTCGATGGCTCCTGATCCAGACACATTGAAGGACGCACTTTTGGCTGAGGATGCAGAGTTGTGGTGTGTAGCAGCCTCTGTGAGTGAGCTAAGGGTCATCCGTGAGCACGGTGATATAATCTTGTCGACCTCCTTGGGCGGATGGTCGTACCTGCCTGAGCGGAAGATCATACAAGCCAAGTGGGTCTTTCGCAAGAAGGTGAAGCTTGACTGCTCACTAGATCACTACAAGACTCACTTGACGGCCAAGGGGTTCTCATAAGTCAAGGGTGTGAGTTTCACTTAAACGTTCGCACTCGTTGGCCGTATGACCACTGCTTGTGACTTGTTCGGGGTTGTTGCTTAATACGATTGAGAGCTACACCAGATGGATGGGAACGATGCGTTCCTCCATGACACTGTAGAGGAAGAGATCTACGTGGTCAAGCCACCATGCTTTGAGGCCATTGACAAGCTCTGGCGCTTGCGCAATGCCTTGTGTAGCTTTAAGCAGTCACTATGGTGCTAGAACACAGAGATCACTTGTACACTAACATGTGCCGGCAACATGCAGAGATGCCGGCCCGTCCCTCTTTCTTGAACATAGAGCTCATAGCTTCACCACCATCCTTATGGATGTATGTGGATGTCCTCCAAATCGCGTCTCCTTGGATGACCTCCTTCACGTCATTGAAGGAGTAGTTTACGTTGCCTACAGGATTAAAGACCTTAGTCCATCCTTTCCCTACAAGAGCAGAAAAAAAGGATCCGGAGAATGGCATGCCGACATCAGGTGGCTACGGGCCACACCTTGGGATCATGCAATTCTGAGTGGAGACACGGGCTTCATCATAGGTGAACCCAACCTTGTAGTGCAGACCTAGCACTAAATCTCCTGTACATTTGTGTGTGTGTGTGTGTGTGTGTGTGTGTGTGTGTGTGTGTGTGTGTGTGTGTGTGTGTGTGTGTGTGTTGAGCAAAACAAGAGGGCATTCAGGTGTGAAGGGCTATAGGATAACGGCAAAGATTAACACATGGTTTAATTGTGTGACTACTAGTTAGCCAGGTGCTCCCGGCAGAGGGGAGATGCTGCAATTGCTACGCGGAGATTAATATTTTGCCCTAGTTTAGTGGGAGTCTAGCTCACAATAACATTCATTGTGAGCTCGACGCTTGCATGGCTGGTGGGGTGGGCTCACGCTTATCCTCCCCCACACGCGAAAGTCACTGGTCACTTCTTCCACACCAATTTACATGTCACTACGGGTGCCCGCTCCCTCCCCTCACATTTTGTGGTCCATCCTCGGACGCACACTAGCATTTCTGCTTGCTCGATTGTAGGGAATCCACCTTCTCATACCTTTTCGATTTTTCCCAACTAATGAACTTTTGCATTGGCTAGAATATGAATACATGCCAAACACTCATCGCCGTGTCCGCTTGCACTCCACTCTTGTCTCTCTGTCTCCCTCCCTCCCCATTTCCTATGCGTGTGTGGCACTTGCCCCACTGCGAATGAGCTCAACGCCCACTTTATCCTACCATACAAACTCGTTCACGCATAAATATCTCAATGTTTCACACTTCCACCCATGCAATTGAGAAAATGCGTGGAAGCTTCCTAGCTATATTGCCACTAACTAGGCGTCAGTGCCTGGTTAGACGGTGACGACAGTCACAAGTCCTGCACACAACAACAAGGTCTGGCTAGGGGACAAAAGGCAAAGTGTCAGAATGCCTCAAATAGCATTTGCAGAGAGAAATGACAAATGACAGGTCCATGGCATAAGTACCTGCCGCGGCGCACGGCGGGTGTCGCACGCGCCAGGACAAGGTCTGTCCTAAAACCGGCCCAAAACCATTGTTTTGGCCGTAACTCACCGCAGACTACTCAGAACGCTACGCCGTCTGAACCTCAACGTGCAGAATCTCAAGCCGGATGCTACGACTGGTCACATGCATGCATCTGGCAACAAGCAGTGGACACACAATGCAAATACATGCAAATCGGGCCCACAGCCAGTCCACCGACAAAGTCATACAAGCTACATAAAAACTGCGGAAGGTCCCAGACAGCATCCAAGACTTTGGGGCGACCTTCGATCTACTCCGAGCATGTAGTCCACCACCAGACGACACCTCGGTGCAACCTGGGTCCACATCAGGGATCTACACGAGCATGGACACGGCCGAGTGGTCACAGTAAATTGTACAAGTCGACAGGAACGTCACAAATCACAACACTCCCCCATGACCCGATGGTACGCATGTCCATACACGTGCAGCATTGAAACGAGTACAATAACGAGTGCAAAAACAACAGACACACCCCGTACTCAAACACTCTTAGGCAAGGGGCAAAGCCCAACGGAACGAATGGCCACCAGCAACTTCCCGCACGCCAGTGCCTTTGTCAAGAAGTCAGCACGCTGCATGTCAGTGCCGACCCATATGACGGAGATCACGTGTCACTCCACCAGATCACGCACGAAGTGATGCTCAACCGCAATGTGCTTTGTGCGAGCATGAAAGACACCACAGTTCTCTGCAATGGCAAGAGCACTCTGGTTGTCACAACGAAACACAATGGCGGGCACTGACTGACCCAGTTCAAGGAACAGGCCCTACAGCCACACTGCCTCAGTAGCCCCTACACCCAGAGCAACATGCTTTGCCTCCGACGAGCTACGTGCGATGTAGCCCTGCTTCCCACTGCGCCAGGACACAGCTGTACCACCGAGCAAGAGCATGTAGCCGGTAACACTGCGTCCATCTGGGCTCCAGGCCAAGTCGTTGTCGGTGTAGCCGTCAAGAACCACCGAAAACTGTCGGCGAAAGCAGAGTCCGAGGTACGACGTGGAAACCACGTATCGCACCACTCGCACAGCCGCCCGAAGGGCTCTAGCACGTGGAGCCTGTGAAAACTATGCAAGGAGGTTGAGAGCAAAAGCGATGTCGGGACGTGTGGTAGTGGCCAGGTACATCGGAGATCCGATGAGGCGGAGGTACAAGGTCACATCCACTGTCTCCCAGCTGTGTGGGATATTCCACCTTCAAGGCGTCCAGCTCATCAGGAATGAGAGCTGTGGAGGCCATTGGTGCTGCACCAACAAGGACAGAGAAGCGCTCCCCCACAACGCGTGCGTATTGGGCTTGATGCAACAGAAGCGTCCGGCGTCTGCGGTCTCGTACAATCTCCATGCCAAGAAACACCGTTGCAGGACCAAGGTCCTTCATCCTATAGGCAGTCTAGAGGACTGCCTTGGCCTCCTTCACGGCCTCCATGGAGGGAGACGCGATCAGGAGGTCGTCCATATAGACCAAGATGGTAGTGAACCGCTGAGGCACCTGTCCGATGAAAAGAGAGGGATCTACCTCGCTCGGTACATATCCCACACGAGTCAGAGTGCCTGTGATCTCCCAGTTCCAGCACCGAGGAGACTGTTTGAGTCCGTACAAGGACTTGCGCAAGCGCTAGACCTTGTCACCGTCCTCAAAGCCTGGTGGTTGGGCCACGTAAATCTCCTCATCCAGAGAGCCATGGAGGAATGCATTGTTCACATCCATCTGGTGCAGTTCCCGGTCATGCAAAGCCTCCACACCAAACAGAGCGCGAGCTGTGGTCATTCGGCCGACAGGGGCAAAGGTCTCAGTGTAATCAACGCCCTCGATCTAAGAGTACCCCTTGACAACCAAGCGAGCCTTGTGGCGTTCCAGTGAGCCATCCGGCTTCACCTTCTTGCGAAAGACCCACTTGACCTGAATTGCCTTCCTCTCAGGTGCAAAGTCAACTAGCTCGTAAACTCCATGCTCTCGGATGGCACAAAGCTCATCCTCGCAGGCGGCACGCCAAGAGGCTGGTGAACGGATGGGAGACGCGGGACTGGGAGTGGCAACAGGACCGCCCACAGAGACAGGAGTTCCAGTGGATGGGGGGACAGCATCATGGGTGTCTGTGGGGCACGAGGGTAGAGGAGAGGAGACAGGCTAGACGGGAGAGGTCTCTGGGCCGACAGCAATGATCGACGGATCATCAAGAGCCGGAGACCGAGAACTGGAGGGGGCTCAAACGGACACATCAGCCTGACAAGGGGTGCTCGTAGGCTCAGACTCCCCCATCCATCGAGAAACCTCACACGTGGGAACGTGTGTGATAGACATCGACAAAATCGAGGTCAGATCACGGTAGGTGAGAGAATCAAAGAAGAGCGCGTCACGGGACTCAACAATGCGACGACGGGCGGAGCCCCAAAAACGCCAGGCCTTCGATCGCGGGGAGATATTAACAAAGGCACACAAGCGACCCCGCGGATCCATCGATCTCTCTCTCTCTCTCTCTCTCTCTCTCTCTCTCNAGCTCATCCTCGCAGGCGGCACGCCAAGAGGCTGGTGAACGGATGGGAGACGCGGGACTGGGAGTGGCAACAGGACCGCCCACAGAGACAGGAGTTCCAGTGGATGGGGGGACAGCATCATGGGTGTCTGTGGGGCACGAGGGTAGAGGAGAGGAGACAGGCTAGACGGGAGAGGTCTCTGGGCCGACAGCAATGATCGACGGATCATCAAGAGCCGGAGACCGAGAACTGGAGGGGGCTCAAACGGACACATCAGCCTGACGAGGGGTGCTCGTAGGCTCAGACTCCCCCATCCATCGAGAAACCTCACACGTGGGAACGTGTGTGATAGACATCGACAAAATCGAGGTCAGATCACGGTAGGTGAGAGAATCAAAGAAGAGCGCGTCGCGGGACTCAACAATGCGACGACGGGCGGAGCCCCAAAAACGCCAGGCCTTCGATCGCGGGGAGATACTAACAAAGGCACACAAGCGACCCCGCGGAGAGACCTTGGACCCCTGCTGATCGTCCGTGGACCACACAGAATCCACTGAGCCCCAAACACGAGCAAGAAGTAGATCAGCACGGTGGCCAAACCAGAGCTCATACGATGTAACCTGGTCCGGAAGAGGACCGTGTGGGAGGCGGTTCCAGACCCACGTCATGTAGAAGAATCCTTCGAAGACAAAGGATTCCAGGAGACCGCACTCAGACCGCATAGCACGAACCGCATCCTCCATGGTGCGGTTCCAACGCTCAGAGACACCATTCTGCTGAGGAGTGGCAAGAGCAGAGACCTGGTGAAAAATCCCGCGCTCGGCAAACAAACTGTCCATTTTGCCAAGAAACTCGCCGCCGCGATCCGAGCGGAAGGTATGCAGCGAGTGGCGAGACTGACGTTCAGCCATCACTAGCCACAGACGGACCGCGAGAGCGGCATCACTCTTCTAGCGCAGGCTGTAGATCCACCGCATCCGGGTGGAGTCATCGGTCAAGGTCAGGACATATCGGCCCCGATCGGATAAGGACTCGAGAGGGAGAGGACCGAGAAGGTCCGAATAGACCAGCTCGAGGGGGCGAAGGGCTCGAGAACGAGAGTCAGGGTAGGTGCACCGATGCATCTTATCCTGAGCGTAGAACAGACAATCGGTCTTGGGCGGGCTTCTCAAAAGAGGCCGCATCAAGACCAAGGGCAGGTTGTGTCCTAATGAGCTTCGACACAGTGTCGGAACCCACATGACACAGACATCGATGCAGCAGGCGCTGGTGCTCAGCAGACAGGACACCAATGACAAACACACGAGTAGGAGGGGAAGGGGAGCAAGGAGAAGAAGAGATCCGAGGAACACGATACAGATCATCCACAATAGAGGCAGGAAGAACAACAGTGCGAGTATGAAGAGCAGTCACTGTCGCGGAGTCAGTAGTGTGCTCCACAGAGAGTCCCATCAAAGTGCGGGCACGGACAGAGAGCAAGGTGAGCTCAAGGTCAGGCACAAAACGCACGTCACAGAGATACAAGGGGCCAGACGGACCATCGAAGCACACAACCCCAACACCCTGGACTTGCAAGGACTTACAAGAGCATGTGCGAACGGAACAAACAGACGCCATAGGATCGAGGACAACGAAGTCACTACGACGACATGTCATGTGGTGAGTGGCACCGGAATCGATGATCCAAGTGCCATCCGAATCACGACTAGAGGACGTCACGGTGCAACGGGCAATGGAACAATCGGCTAGAGACAGGCGTTCGGCAACAGAGGAGGGAGAACGACGAAGGGCGTACAGGTGAAACTTACAAATCCAATCTGTACTGTCAGGTCCATCATCATCACATGCCAGCTGTGCTCCCTCACACGAGTCATCACGAGAGACGAGAACAGACAAATAAACAGTCTGTGAACCACACGGCTGTGATGACACACTCGCACCTCCCTGAGAGCGAAGCGCCAGGAGCTGACGGAGCTCGGCGATGATGTTGTCACGGGGGTCCTGGTCTCCGCTGCTCGCCGGTGGGGAAGCGGGAACTGCAACGGTCCTGGTCGCCGCACGACCAGAGGCTTACTGCTCGACGCAGACCGCTGGGCGCGTGCAGCTTGAAGACCACAGGTGATCCGCGCCCAGTCGAGCGGCAGCTAGCACTCGGTGTAGCGGTGAGCGCCTCCACAGTTGTAGCAGTGACCAGTGCGTCCATTGCTACCGCCTGATGACTGCTGCTTCAGTGACTGCTGATGCGGTGACTACTGCTGGCCCGAGCCACGCTTCTTTCTGCTCTTCTTCCCCTGTGCTATTGTTGCCACACCCTGCGTCTGAGTCGGGGTAGCTGGGTGGAAGGGGAAGAGGAGGGCGTGCCAGAGGATGGAGAAGTGAATTGTGAGAGAGGCGTCGATGGTGATGCGATGACCGGTGTAGTAAGTGAACTCTCCTGGTGGGCGACGGCTGCCTCATGAGCGGATGTCACCTGGAGGAAAAGCTGATGCGCCCAATGAAGAAGCTGAAGGGAGGTGGAGAAAGTCTCGAGCGCGGCGTCGCAATACCTTGTGAAGATGTCGGCATGCTCAAGACGGACTCCGATCATGAGCGTGCGAAGCGCCCATAGCTGTGTCCCTCTTGCGGTCCCAAGGCGCGTGCAAATGCGCATGGCGCACCGCCAGTAAGCGGCTGCGGGCTCGGCAGGTCCCTGACGAAGGGAGTGGAAGGCACGGATGTGAGCCGCGCGAGTGGCATGCGTCTCTGCAGCAAGCAGGGACAATGCCAGCTCCCAGCCCCGACGTGGGTCAGCACCCGCGCTTGTGCCGGCCTCTCCAAGGAAGGGGCGAAAGTCCACGACAGTCTCACGAGACATGGCGTAAAGAAGTCAGCGCATCGCCCGAGCCGTTGTCAGCACCTGAGCACGGTCCGTAACCTGGTACTGACTATGGTAGTAGGGCCAAACTCCCTCTGAAGTGGCCCAGACCTGGAAAAAGGGTCTCCCAGTAGTCTAAGCCGTCCTCGCTGACATATCGTGGGGGCCGTGTCTCGAAGTCCTTAGGTTGCCGCTCCGTAGGGAGAGCAACCACAGGATGGGAAAGACGAGGGATGGGGAAGACATTGGGACGAGGAAAGTCGCCGAGGTATGTCTCAGGCGAAGATCGGATCTCCGGGAACGGGGAGCGGGAACGCGTCTGCAACTGACGAAGACTCTCCTGAAGTACGCGAATCTACCTCTTGGGAGTGTTATCTTATATGCCTGGCATATCAGGGTCCTCCTCCAAAGGATCAAGAAGTGGCGGGTCCTGTCCTGCCGCTCTCCTCGGTGTAGATGCTGACAGCTGTGTAGAATGTGTGACACCGCCGACTCCCCAGGAGATGTGTTGTAGGGTCGTGGAGAGACTCTGAAGAAGATCAGTGAGCGTGCGGATGGCGTCGGTCTGCTGCTGCTGTAGGCGACATATCTCATCCTGCTGCCTCCGCAGGTCCGCAATGGCCTACGACCGTAGGCTCATGACCCCGGAGGAGGAGGAAGAAGGATCTGGTGGTCCTTTGCCCTTGTCACCGGTCGGAGCCATGTCAGCGCTCAGTATGGGGCCGAACGTCAAAAATACTCCGAATGAGAAACCAACAGCGTTTCTCGAGAATTTCAAACATTCAGAACAATTAACATTTTGACCCCAAAATAGCTGACGTAAGCACTACTGATGATGACGTCAGCGTTTCTTACGCTAGCGAAAAAACGCTATCGTTTTTCTCGCCAGCGTATTTTACGCCAGCGATTTCTTCTCTTTTTTTTTTTGGAAGGTCACGCGACTCCGCATGACTGGTGGGGGTGACCTCGTCACCCCCTGCTCGTGGCTGTGCAGGGGTTGCGCAGGCTAGCGTAGTGCCACGTAGCCCTATGCAGTGCTGCGCAGTTTCTGCGTAGCAGAAACTGCGCAGCTGGAATGCTGCTGCTGCGCTGTTGCAATGCTGCTGTTGCGCTGCTGCTGCTTCCGCTACTGTTGCTTTGATGCTGTTGCGCTGCAGTCGCTGCAGCAGCTGCAATGTTGTTGCTGCCCTGCTGCTGCTTCCGCTGCTGCTACTGCGCTACTGTTGCTGCTCGCGGCTGTTGATGCCGCCGCTGCTGCGAGCTGCTACCGCCCATGCCCGCTGTCAGTGCTCGCAGCAGCCGCTGCAAGCTGCTACTGCGAGCTGCAACTCCTTTTTTTTTTTTT
>SZWC01019748.1:15120-26922 GCA_023375785.1 Penium margaritaceum
GCGGTGGCCACGCCAATAAGGGCGACCAATGAACCGCGTCGCCTCAGGCGACGCGAATTCACTGGAATCCGCGTCGCCTGCGACGTCGCGACTTCCAATGAATTCGCGTCGCCTGAGGCGACGCGAATTCATTGGAACTCGCGACGCCTCGGGCGACACGAGTGAGGGACCCGTGTCGCGTCATGCGACACGACGTGGGTCCCTTTCTTAAGGCACGTCTCTAACGATCAAGGTTGATGAAGCCAACGCTCGCACACAACACTTTCACCCTCAGTCCAGCCGCATCACAGCCTTTGACGCAGCAGTCGCTTTGGCGCACCAGGCGCAGCAGGAGCAGCAAGTGCTGCAGTTGGCAGCAGCAGCAGCAGCGGCAGCAGCTGCAGCAGGCGCAGAGCACGCGCCACAGCAGCACCGGCAGCACACAAGGCGCAGCAGGCGCACAAGACACAGCAGGCACAGCAGGCGCAGCAGGCGCACAGCATCGCACAGCAGCGCACAAGGCGCACAAGGCGCACAAGGTGCAGCAGGCGCACAGCAGCGCACAAGGCGCAGCAAGCGCAGCAGGCGCTGCAGGCGCTCAGAAGCGCACAGGGCGCACAAGGCGCACAAGGCGCAGCAGGCACACAGCATCGCACAAGGCGCACAAGGCGCACAAGGTGCAGCAGGCCCTCAGCAGCGCACAAGGCGCACAAAGTGCAGCAGGCGCTCAGCTACGCAGGAGGCGCAGCAGGCGCTCAATAGGGCACAAAGCGCACAAGGCGCACAAGGGGCAGCAGGCGCACAGCATCGCACAAGGCGCGCAAGGCGCACAAGGCGCACAAGGCGCACAAGGCGCACAAGGCGCACAAGGCGCACAAGGGGCATAAGGCGCACAAGGTGCAGCAGGCGTTGAGCAGCGCACAGGGCGTAGCAGCAGCAGCAGCAGTAGCAGCAACAGCAGCAGCAGCAGCAGTTTGCAGCAGCAGTTTGCAGCAACACTTTGCAGGAAGCATTGCTTTGGACCAGCAGTTTGCAGCTGTTTGCAGGAGCAGTCTGCACCAAGCTTCATTTTGCAGCAGCACTTTGCACCACTTTGCAGCAGCAGTAGTTTGCAGCAGTTTGCAGCAGGCCACACGTGAATACCACAGGTGCAGGGCACAGGTGAAGACCACAGGTGCAGGGCACAGGTGAAGACCACAGGTGCAGGGCACAGGTGAAGACCACAGGTGCAGGGCACAGGTGCAGGGCACAGGTGAAGACCACAGGTGCGGCAGCAGCAGTTGGTAGCAGCAGCAACAGTTTGGAGCAGCAATTTGCACCCGCGCATGCACTGCATTGATTTGCAGCCGGAACCAAGAGCAGCAGCAGTAGCAACAAATGGAGGGAGAGGAGGAAGATGCGTTTGCAGAGCACTGCAATGAAGATGCGTGTGAGGACCCTGCATTAGAAACAACAGAAACGTCAGCAGCAGAGGCAGCAGCAGTGAAAGTTCTTGCAAAGGCTGCGGCCAACAGCTCTACTTCTGCAGCAGAAGCAGCATATGAAGTGAAGCTGGCTGCCGACCGCCTCAGACTCGACGACGAGACCAGCGCGGCAGCCCAAGGATTGGCAGTCAGCACTTTCATGCTGACGCAACAAGCTGCCTCTAAGTAGGCTTGTTAGGTCGGAACGAAATCAAGTTTCGACTAATTTTGGTTCGTTTCGACTCCGAGTCGAAGTTGGAACGAACCGAGATTAGCCATCAGCTCTAAGCGTCGAAGTCGACGTCGAAGTCCACTTCGACTAGTCAAAATCAGTGTAAAATTTTGTCGAAATCGAAACTCAATTCTGCTTCGTTTCGTTCCGTTTCGTTTCGACTTCTTTTGTTGAAGGATATCATGTAAACTGTGGTCTGCTGAAACAAAAGCGGAAAAGGGGTCGAAGTCAAAACGAAGTCGGAATTAGCAAGGAGAGAGTCGAAGTCAAAGTCGGAACTGACTTCGATTGGTCGAAGTCGAAGTCGAAATTAGAAAAGTCGAAGTCGAAGTTGCCAAAGTCGAAGTCGTAATTATCAATTCCGTTCCGACCTAACATGCCTATCTCTAAGTCGTTCTCGGACAGGGCTACATCTGCAACAAGAGGGGGAAAGAGGAGGAAAGGGGCAGCAGGAGGTGCAGCAGCAGTAGCAGCAACAGGACCAGCAACGAGAGCCGCAGCAGCAGCAGGAGCAGCAGCAGGAGCAGCAGCAGCTCCGGCAGAACGAGGGGTAAAGAAGAGGACTTTTCAGGACAGGCAGACTGATTTGGCAAAGCTTGCGTTGCAGCAGCAGCAACCCCTTGTGTTCACGCAGCCAACGCAAAGCAAAGTTGCCAAGGTTGCCGAGGCACTGTTGAGAGCGGCAGCAGAAGTACCGAGCTTGAGCCAAGCATCGGCTGCTGACTATGAGCATCCTGTACGGCGCTTCAAACCTATGGTTCCCTCAAGACGAGGGAAAAAGAACCAGCTGGATCACCATGGACAGCAGCAGCATGAGCAGCAGTTGCAGCAGCAGCAGCTGCAGCAGGAGCAGCTGCAGCAACAGCCGCAGTTTAGCAAGAGCATCAGCTGGCGCAGCAAGAACAGCAGCAGCAGTAGCAGCAACATCAGCCAAGACAGTCGCTACACGCATACAGTGCAGAGGAAGTGTAGAAGATCGCAGCGTCGCAGATGCGTGAGCATCATGCTTGGCAGCATGAATGGGCGTGGGGACGGCAGCAACAAGAGGCGTGTGAGGAAGACATGCAGATTAAGATAGAGGCGCTTCAGCAACAGCAGCAGACAGAGCCGCGCAATCCGCATAAAGCGGCAACAGGAGCATTGCGGGCTCCAAGGGCAGGCCGTGAGCAAGTGGCAGCACGTATTTGACAGCAGCAGCAGGAGGAGCGAGTGCTCTCGGGGGGAGAGAATGATGAAGATGAGGAGGATGACTACGATGGGAAGGAAGAGGAGTCGAAGGAGGAAGAGGAGGAAGACGAAGAGGACGAGGAGGAGGACGAGGATGACGACGACGAGGATGAGGGAGACGAGTATGAGGAGGAGGTGCAATAGAAAAGCAAGCGTGCACGTGGTGAGAAGGCAAGTGCGAGGACGAGGACGAGGAAGAAGGGTTTTGTGGGGGAGGTGAGGGAGAGGAAGCGAGCACATGTGCCGAAGGCGCCCGGTGGAAGCGGACATGTGGTGAAGATCAGGGGTAGGCGCGTAAGCAAGGGAGGGCGTAGAATTCATCCGGGGATGGAGCTGAGAAAGAGGGCGGCAATTTATGAGGCTTATGAACACCAAAGGGGGGATGCTCAGAAGTGCAAGCACTGCCCTACTGTGATCCACCAAGGGCCCTAGAGTTCCACAGGCGGCATGCGCACCCACACCAAGACAAAAGACCCCTTGGTGTGGGCACAGCGTTTTTCAGCAGCAACAGCAGCAGAAGCAGCAGCAGCAGAAGCTGAGAAGAAAGCAAAAGAGGAAGCTGAAAGGCAGCAACTGGGTAACGTCGCCATCCATATGACCACTGGCGTACCAGTGTACAAGCAAGAGGACCTGAAAAGTGACATGATCGAGACATTCACCATGTACAACGTCCCCTTCACCCTTCTGGAGGGTCGTGCATTCCGCCGCATGGTTGCTGGGGCGCATGGGGGGTTGCTGTCTTGCCCTATGCGGCAAACGCTGTCTGGCTGGATCAACAAGACCAGTTTGGTTGAGTTCACGTCCGTGCAGGCATACATGAGCGGCGCAGCTGGGATAGTGGGATTCACCACGGACATATGGTCTGCACTGAACGGATAGAGTTTCATGGGGGTGACCGCACACTGGATCACGGCGAGATGGGTGATGGAGTCATGTGCGTTGGATTTGGTGCTGCTTGTGGGGCACACGATGCTGAGTGTATTGCGGAGAGGCTAGACTACATCATTTGGGAACGTTGGGGTTTTGGGGCGCGCGTGGCTAGCATCACTTTGGACAATGCGAGCGCTCACATTCTCGCGCTAGAGCTACTGTCTAAGAAATACCCACATGATTGTGCAGTGGACAAAAGTCATCGCTGCTTGTGCCATGTGGTGAATCGTGCTCTGGTGGACTTTTTCAGGGTGGATGGCATCCAAAAGCCGGTGAAGAAGGCTCGCGCCCTCGTCAACCACGTGCGGCATAGCGACAAGCGTGAGGCAGCTTTTCGCGCGCAGAACAAGAAGGGAGACTTCAGCTTGGTAGTAGACATGCAGACGCGCTGGAACAGCACCCATGACATGCTGGTGCAACAACCGCTGATGAGCTCGTCCGCCGAGGGCTACATCCGACAACAAAAGACCAGGTGGGACCGCACAAAAGTGCACGTATGGTACTTGCGTGCGACGGATTGGGATGTCCTTGAGGAAATCATTCCCGCGCTGGGCGCTGCAGCAGCCTGCACGCTACTCGCAGAACGCAACAAGTATGCGACGCTGTCGTGGGTTATGCCCTGCTACAACGCCGTCATCAACCGCTGTGTGCTGGGAGGCTTCAAGAAATCGGTGGCTAGTGGGATGCGGACAATAAAGTACAAGATGGAGGAGTACTTGAAGATGAATCTTGAGAGGTGTGCAGTGGCCACATGGTTTGACCCTCGTTTTGGGCTGAACTATTTCAAGCAGCCGCAGCAGTCAGAGGCTGTGCAAGTTACATGGGATGAGGCGCGCGCAATGGTTGTGAGCACTGTGCAACCGTATGCGCAGAGGTTAGGCGCAACTCTGGAAACCCCCTGCGGAAGGTGAGAGAGTCATGGCAAGTGCAGAGTTGGAGAAAGAGATGAAGCTCAACCAGGAGTTGTTCATGGTGCCGATAACGCAGCAAGTCGTTCAGAAGGGGGAGATGGACCTATACATGGAGGAATGCGCCGGAGGGTTTCGGCAAGTTGATCTGCTCCATTGGTGGGGGGCCTGGGTGAACAGGTTGCCTGCACTGGCAGCAGCAGCACGGGACATTTTTTGCGTCGCGGCCTTGTCAGCACCTTGAGAGCGCATCTTCTCAGAAGGGGGCTTCATCATGACGGATACATGTGAGAGTCTCGACGACGAGACATTCACCAATATCATCCGTCTTCGCAACTGACGTCCTTTTCTTGACAAGTTCAAGACCGAACTGCAGTCGCTGGCGAATGACGAAGTGCCAATGCGTGTGAGCACATATGGCGAGGAACGACAAGCCAGCACTACGACGTAGTAGCTTTTCTTGCGCACACATGGGTGCGGCTCATGGGACACCAACCATTACATTGTTGTGTGGATGTGGAGTGAGTGCGACGCTCGGGGCACCAACCATTGCTGACTTTTTTTGCTTGCACAGGGTGCGGGGCATGGGGCACCAACTAGGGTGGTGCAATATTGATATCGATATTGACAATATCGTCAATATCGATATTGAAATATCGATATCGATATCGATATCGATATCGAGTCGATATCGATATCGATATCGATATTGACTTCAATATTTTCGATATCGATATCGATATTGACCTCCCTGTCAATATCGGAATTCAATATTGTTTTTTGTATGGGAAAATATCGATATCAATATCGATATCGATTTCAATATCGAAACATCGACCAGAATATCGATGTTTCGATATCGATATCGATATCGATATTGACTGAGCAAGAGTCGATATCGATATTGAAAAAACCAATATCGATATCGATATTTCAATATCGATATCGATATTGAAATCAATATCAATATTGAACCACCCTGGCACCAACCATTGCTATGTTCTTTTTTGTGGCAAAGAGTGCGGGGCACGGGGCACCAACCTTAAACAACGGGGGATCATGGTGTTGTATTGTGTCTCTTGACCACATTATGCAATATTGACCTCCTCCTCCTCCTCCTCCTCCTCCTCTCATTATCGCCTTTGACCTCCTCATGCAATATGTGTATCTTGACCACAATATGCAATATTGAGAGGAGGAGGAGGAGGAGGAGGTCAATATTGCATAATGTGGTCAAGAGACACAATACAACACCATGATCTGCCGTTGTTTAAGATTGGTGCCCCGTGCCCCGCACCCTTTGCCACAAAAAAGAACATAGCAATGGTTGGTGCCTCATGCCCCCCACCTTTAGCAAGCAAAAAAAGTCAGCAATGGTTGGTGCCCCGTGCCTCGCACCCAATCCACATCCACACAACAATGAAATGGTTGGTGCCCCATGAGCCGCATCCATGTGTGCGCAAGAAAAGCTACTATGTCGTAGTGCTGGCTTGTCGTTCCTCGCCAGAAGTGCTCACACGCATTGGCACTTCGTCATTCGCCAGCGACTGCAATTGGGCCTTGAACTTGTCAAGAAAAGGACGCCAGTTACGGAGACGGATGATATTGGTGAATGTCTCATCGTCGAGACTCTCACGTGTATCCGTCATGACGAAGCCCCCTTGTGAGAAGATGCGCTCTGAAGGTGCTGACGAGGCCGCGACGCAAAAAATGTCCCGCGCTGTTGCTGCCAGTGCAGGCAACCTGTTCACCTGGGCATCCCACCAATGGAGCAGATCAACCTGCCGAAACCCTTCGCCGCATTCCTCCATGTATAGGTCCATCTCCCCCTTCTGAACAACTTGCTGCGTTATCGGGAGCATGAACAAATCCTGGTTGAGCTTCATCTCTTTCTCCAACTCTGCACTTGCCATCACTCCCTCGTCTTCCGCAGGGGTTTCCAGAGTTGCGCCCAACCTCTGTGCATACGGTTGCACAGTGCTCACAACCATTGCTGACGCCTCATCCCATGTAACTTGCACAGCCTCTGACTTCTGCGGCTGCTTGAAATAGTTCAGCCCAAAACGAGGGTCGAGCCATGTGGCCACTGCACACCTCTCAAGATTCATCTTGAAGTACTCCTCCATCTTGTCCTTTATTGTCCGCATCCCACTAGCCACTGGTTCCTTGAAGCCTCCCAGCACACAGCGATTGATGATAGCGTTGTAGCAGGGCATAACCCACGACAGTGTCACATACTTGTAGCGTTCTGCGAGTAGCGTGCAGGCTGCTGCAGGGCCCAGCGCGGGAATGATTTCCTTAAGGACATCCCAATCCGTCGCGCGCAAGTCCCATGCGTGCACTTCTGTGCGGTCCCGCCCGGTCTTTTGTTGTCCGATGTAGCCCTCGGCGGACGAGCGCATCAGCAGTAGTTGCACCAGCATGTCATGGGTGCTGTTCCAGCGCGTCTGCATGTCTGCTATTAAGCCAAAGTCTCCTTTCTTGTTTTGCGCGCGAAAAGCTGCCTCACGCCTGTCGTTGTCCCGCGCGTGGTTGACGAGGGCGCGAGCCTTCTCCACCGGTTTCTGGATGCCATCCACCCTAAAAAAGTCCACCACAGCACGATTCAGCACATGGCACAAGCAGCGATGACCTTTGTCCACTGCAAAATCATGCCGGTATTTCTCAGAGAGCAGCTCGAGCGCGAGAATGTTAGCGTTTGCATTGTCCAAAGTGATGCCAGCCACGCGCCCCCCCAAACCCCAACGTCCCCAAATGATGTAGTCCAGCCCCTCCGCAATACACTCAGCATCGTGTGCCCCACAAGCAGCACCAAATCCAACGCACATGACTCCATCACCCATCCCGCCGTGATCCAGTGTGCGGTCACCCCCATGAAACTCTGTCCGTTCAGTGCAGGCCATATGTCCGTGGTGAATCCCACCATCCCAGCTGCGCCGCTGAGGTATGCCTGCATGGACGTGAACTAAACGAAACTGGCCTTGTTGATCCAACCAGACAGCGTTTGCCGCATAGGGCAAGACAGCAACCCCCCATGCGCCCCAGCAACCATGCGACGGAATGCACGACCCTCCACAAGCGTGAAGGGGACGTTGTACATGGTGAATGTCTCGATCATGTCACTTTTCAGGTCCTTTTGCTTGTACACTAGTACACCAGTGGTCATGTGGACGGCGACGTTACCCAGTTGCTGCCTTTCAACTTCCTCTTTTGCCTTCTTCTCTGCTTCTGCTGCTGCTGCTTCTGCTGCTGCTGCTGCTGGAAAAAGTTGTGCCCACACCAAGGGGTGTTTTGTCTTGGTGTGGGTGCGCATGCTGCCTGTGGAACTTAGGGGCCCTTGGTGGATCACAGTAGGGCAGTGCTTGCACTTCGGAGTATCCCCAACTTGGTGTTCATAAGCCTCATAAATTGCCGCCCTCTTTCCGAGCTTCGTCCCCGGATGAATTCCCCGCCCTCCCTTGCGTACGCGCCTACCCGTGATCTTCACCACGTGTCCGCTTTCACCGGGCGCCTTCGGCACATGTGCTCGCTTCCTCTCCCTCACCTCCCCCACAAAACCCTTCGTCCTCGTCCTCGTCCTCGCACTTGCCTTCTCACCACGTGCACGCTTGCTTTTCTGTTACACCTCCTCCTCATACTCGTCTCCCTCATCCTCGCCGTCGTCATCCTCGTCCTCCTCCTCCCCGTCCTCTTCGTCTTCCTCCTCTTCCTCCTTCGACTCCTCTTCCTTCCCATCGTAGTCATCCTCCTCATCTTCATCGTTCTCTCCCCCCGAGAGCACTCGCTCCTCCTGCTGCTGCTGTCAAATACGTGCTGCCGCTTGCTCACGGCCTGCCCTTGTAGCCCGCAACGCTGCTGTTGCTGCTTTAAGCGGATTGCGCGGCTCTGCCTGCTGCTGTTGCTGAAGCGCCTCTATCTTAATCTGCATGTCTTCCTCACACGCCTCTTGTTGCTGCCGTCCCCACGCCCATTCATGCTGCCAAGCATGATGCTCACGCATCTGCGACGCTGCGATCTTCTACACTTCCTCTGCACTGTATGCGCGTAGCGACTGTCTTGGCTGATGTTGCTGCTACTGCTGCTGCTGTTCCTGCTGCGCCAGCTGATGCTCTTGCTGCAACTGCGGCTGTTGCTGCAGCTGCTGCTGCTGCAACTGCTGCTCATGCTGCTGCTGTCCATGGTGATCCAGCTGGTTCTTTTTCCCTCGTCTCGAGGGAACCATAGGTTTGAAGCGCCGTACGGGATGCTCATAGTCAGCAGCCGATGCTTGGCTCAAGCTCGGTACTTCTGCTGCCGCTCTCAACAGTGCCTCGGCAACCTTGGCAACTTTGCGTTGCGTTGGCTGCGTGAACACAAGGGGTTGCTGCTGCTGCAACGCAAGCTTTGCCAAATCAGTCTGCCTATCCTGAAAAGTCCTCTTCTTTACCCCTCGTTCTGCCGCAGCTGCTGCTGCTCCTGCTGCTGCTGCGGCTCCCGTTGCTGGTCCTGTTGCTGCTACTGCTGCTGCACCTCCTGCTGCCCCTTTCCTCCTCTTTCCCCCTCCTGTTGCAGATGTAGCCCTGTCCGAGACTGACTTAGAGGCAGCCTGCTGCGTCAGCATGAAAGTGCTGACTGCCAATCCTTGAGCTGCCGCGCTGGTCTCGTCGTCGAGTCTGAGGCGGTCGGCAGACAGCTTCACTTCATATGCTGCTTCTGCTGCAGAAGTAGAGCTGTCGGCCGCAGCCTTTGCAAGAACTATCACTGCTTCTGCTTCTGCTGTTGACGTTCCTGTTGTTTCTAATGCAGGGTCCTCACACGCATCTTCATCACAGTGCTGTGCAAACGCATGTTCCTCCTCTACCTCCATCTGTTGCTACTGCTGCTGCTCCTGGTTCCGGCTGCAATTCAATGCAGTGCATGCGCGGGTGCAAACTGCTGCTCCAAACTGCTGCTGCTGCTGCCAGCTGCTGCTGCCGCACCTGTGGTCTTCACCTGTGCCCTGCACCTGTGGTCTTCACCTGTGCCCTGCACCTGTGGTCTTCACCTGTGCCCTGCACCTGTGGTCTTCACCTGTGGCCTGCTGCAAACTGCTGCAAACTGCTGCTGCTGCAAAGTGGTGCAAAGTGCTGCTGCAAAATGAAGCTTGCTGCAGATTGCTTCTGCAAACAGCTGCAAACTGCTTCTCCAAAGCAATGCTTCCTGCAAAGTGTTGCTGCAAACTGCTGCTGCTGCTCCTGTTGCTGCTACTGCTGCTGCTGCTGCTGCTGCTGCTGCTGCTGCTGCTGCTGCTGCTGCGCCCTGTGCGCTGCTCTGCGCCTGCTGCGCCTTGTGCGCCTTGTGTGCCTTGTGCACCTTGTGCGCCTTGTGCGCCTTGTGCGCCTTGTGCGCCTTGTGCGATGCTGTGCGCCTGCTGCGCCTTGTGCGCCTTGTCGGTTTGTGCGCTGCTGAGCGCCTGCTGCGCCTCCTGCGCTGCTGAGCGCCTGCTGCACCTTGTGCGCCTTGTGCGCTGCTGAGCGCCTGCTGCACCTTTTGCGCCTTGTGCGCCTTGTGCGATGCTGTGCGCCTGCTGCGCCTTGTGCGCCTTGTGCGCCCTGTGCGCTTCTGAGCGCCTGCTGCAGCGCCTGCTGCGCCTGCTGCGCCTTGTGCGCTGCTGTGCGCCTGCTGCACCTTGTGCGTCTTGTGCGCTGCTGTGCGCCTGCTGCGCCTGCTGCGCCTGCTGTGCCTTGTGCGCCTGCTGCGCCTTGTGTGCTGCCAGTGCTTCTGTGGCGCGTGCTCTGCGCCTGCTTCAGCTGCTGCCGCTGCTGCTGCTGCTGCCAACTGCAGCACCTGCTGCTCCTGGTGCGCCTGGTGCTCCAAAGCGTCTGCTGCGCCAAAGGCTGTGATGCGGCTGGACTGGAGGGTGAAAGCGTTGTGTGCGAGCGTTGGCTTCATCAACCTTGATCGTTAGAGACGTGCCTTAAGAAAGGGACCAATGTCGCGTCGCATGATGCGACGCGGGTCCCTCACTCGCGTCGCAGGCGACGCGGATTCCAGTGAATTCGCGTCGCCTGAGGCGACGCGGTTCATTGGTCACCCTTATTGGCGTGGCCACCGCATGGCTCGCGCGACGCGGTGGCGGAGCCAATAAGGGTGACGTCTGTTTTTGCCACCCAGTGACGCGCGGTAGGCGGGCGGCACGGCTCCCCTCCAAAAAATGCATGCTGCTGCCCGCTACGTTCGGTTCTGTTCGGTTTCAGATAGGAAACCGAACTGAGCCGAACAAGACACTAGGGCCTGTTCGGTTCAGTTCGGTTTCAAATCCGAAACCGAACTAAACCGAACAGTTCAGGGCTATCCGACGACAGACAAGTTCGGTTCGGTTCGGATAAAACCGAACCGAACCGAACTTATCCCAGATTTAACTGAACCCGAACCGAACCGAAATGCACATATCCGAAACCGAACTATGAACGGTTCGGATCGGTTCGGTTCGGTTAATTCGGTTTTAAACGGTTCGGATTGGATAACCGATCCGATTTAACAGCCTTGGCGTCAGCCCACACCTCACAACGCCTGTGCACTGACCTCGCTCCCTCCCCCCTCTCACCAATCATGTCTCCTCTTCATCCGGCTTCCTTTCTCGACATTCTGGTCACTGCTCGACATTCTCGTCACTGCTCGACATTCTGGTCACTGCTCGACATTCTGGTCACTGCTCGACAGGTCGGGACGCCATCTTGGAAGCGGCGCAGAGGTTGGGAGTTAGACCGCGGGAGGAGATGGTGGACTCAGCTCATCGCCTCTACCAGGTGCTTACCATGCTTCCTTCTTTGTCTGGTCTCTCCTTGTCCTAGTCCTTGTTCTCGTCCTTGTCTTCCTCCTTGTCCTCTTCCTCGTCCTCGTCCTCGTCCTCGTCCTCCTCCTCGTCGTTGTCCTCGTCCTCGTCCTCGTCCTCATACTCGTCCTCGTCCTCGTCCTCGTCCTCGTCCTCGTCCTCATCCTCGTCCTCCTCGTCCTCGTCCTCGTACGCGTCCTCGTCCTCGTCCCCGTCCTCGTCCTCGTCCTCCTCCTCCTCCTCCTCCTCCTCCTCCTCCTCCTCGTCCTC
>SZWC01019749.1:2251-26566 GCA_023375785.1 Penium margaritaceum
GCGCGCGCGCGCGCGGGCGCGGGCGCGGGCGCGGGCGCGGGCGCGCGCAGGCGCGCGCGGGCGTGGGCGCGGGCGTGCGCGGGGGCGTGCGCGCAGGCGGCCGCGCACGGGCGGGCGCGCGGGCGGGAGCGCGCGCAGGCGCGTCCGTGCGGGCGCGCGGGCGCATGGGCGCGCGGGCGCGCGTGCGTGTGCAGTGGTGTGTTGTGTGTGTATATATGTATGTATGTATGTATGTATGTATGTATGTATGTGTATGTATATGTAATACATATTCATGGATGTGACATGCTTTCACACACAGCCCGCCTCAACTTTTCACCAAACCCAGTCGCAAATTTTGACCACGCCCACTTGCAAAGACTGCGTCTTGTGGCAGTGGGAGCATGGCAGGCTGTGTGTGCTTGACAACAGCATGTTTTGCTTAACGGCAGCTCTCTTTCTTTCCCTTTTTCTTTTGCCCTGGCCTTACAGGCCCTCAAGAACGAGCGCACCATACAGCTCTGGCAACAGCCAGATGCCATCGCCAGGGACAAGGGCAAGGCTTTGGCATGAAGGCAAAGGACATGGCACCGTTTGGAAGTCAGTTATCATCGCCCTGTGCACAGATGCTTAGACGTTGCCCTTCGTGCGAGAATCCATGGGTCTGTGGAACAAGTGTGTGTTGTCTGTGCACAACCTGTAAGAGTGGAGGAAGACTTTCCGTTGTGATCCGTCAGAAAAGAATGCACCGCTCCTTGCATGCTAGCTGTATGGTTAGTGTAAATTCTTGTCCATGAAGGATCCAGAATGTAATCCGAGTATTACATGACCATGTGTGTCCCTTTGCTTCATCAAAAGAAGAGGATAACAGTTTTCACACAGAGTGCCTTGGTTGCTCCTTTACCCATTCCTTTCCTGGAAAACAATCGCCAAGTAATTTGAGCAGCATCCACCTTGGCATACTACGGTGGGAAGGGATGGAGCAAGAACAGACGCAGTCAATCATATCCTCTTGGGAAAACTAATAGAAAGATGAGGGGCCACACTGCACGCACTCATAAAAGACTCGCTTCGTATCATGAAAAGTGGCCACAATCACAAAGCCTGAAGGGCACATGACCCCATGGAGGCACAGTAGGACACAACACACAGCAATCCAAGTTGCATCATGCAAGCCATGCTCCATCCCAAGTGTACGCATATTGGCACACCACGCATGGATGCCCGCAATGGAACTTTGATGCGGACTCTTTTGAATAGGCCCACACAAACAGCTTCAGCAGCCGCCCTCGCCTCAATGTGGTCTGTCCACCTATTCTTGCAAGCATCTCATCCGACACATGCTTACCTACCTTAGTTTGTAGAAATGTGTGAGGGAGAGGTAGCGAGGGAGCGATGATATGAGAGACGCCATGGATGTTGCAAGCTCACATGAAAGAGCATGCAACAAGTGTATCGAGGTGCTGGGAGAGCGCGGACTGAGGTTGCATGACGACGAATCAAGAACCACCTTGTGCGCCACGTACGAGGTGTGACCAACGCCACCCCTGGGGTTGAGCGAGACCTCACAAAAGAATCTGCAAGCGGTTTGCTTTCGGAAAAATGCAGCAACAGGACCCCAGCAGGAGCAACAGTTGGAAAACAAACAAGCATGCAAATTCACATCATCATCGATTGTTTGTGGACATGTCACCGTAGTGAGCTCTTACAATTGTATTCCATGTTGGAGATGTCAAAGAGCTACTAGCTAGCCCATTGCCACAAGCTTAAAGCTATCCAAGTGGTACAGGCAATATTAGTCAAGCCGTTGAGGCCCCGGAGAGAATCGAACGTGTCATTGCCTCAGGGCCCCACTTGGTTTGCATTACAACGATGTTGATTTATTCTCTTGCATAGATGCGCGTGTGTGCGACCAGTGGACATCAATCAACGTATTGGTAAGTCAACACTTGAACACCGATACAAACACTTCTCCCTTCCCCGCAAACCAACAACACAAGCCACCGAAATGGAAACAATGCTGCGCTAGTCTGGACAAGACCATCTTCTGCCGCCTCACTCACTTGGACTGAAGTGCATGGCCTGCTGCATCCAGACTTAGCGCCTGAGCAGCAATGGCTGCTCAGCTGTGAGAGGGAAAACTTGCACTAATCACTCAGCACCAGAATAGCAGCTGAAAGTGAGTAATAACTAAATTAGCGGTAAGAATGAGGTGTGGTGCGAGACCCCTCCCACACCAACCGATCAGGCAAATGCCCTGTTTTCTGGCCTGTGCGGTTTTTTTAGTGATCCCTGCCAGACGACCGATGTGCCCATACCCGGGTGTCGTCCGTTTTTCCTGAAAACTAGAGTATTGCAAAATACACACTGCGAAGGCAGTCGTGCTGTCAGAATTAGCTAGAAAAATCACCGAGCAAGGTTATGGCTACCCGAAACTCAGCAAACCCTATGCTACTCAGAGTAGCCGCCTATGAGTCTCGGTGACATGAGGAACGGTAGTTGCTGCCGATGGAGCTGGACGCGCACTTCTACCAAACGGGGGACCCCACACGAGGAGATGGAAGCTACGCCTCTCACGATGATGCGACGTCCCCTCCATCGCTCGGCGCCCGCCATCGCCAACGTCCGCCAAGTCTGTGGTCTGCACAAGCATTTACACCAATCGAGAGGTCACAACACAGATCAGTAGACAGTGCATACGCAAATTACAACACTCTCCCATGACCCGTGGACACCAATGTACATACACGTGACTAGGTCATCCATCGACAGTGCACAACACAAGTCGCGCTCCCCCATGCTCTCATGCCCCCATAGTCCAGCAAGTTGACAAACGTGTGAGGATTAGCACATGAAGATTGAGGGCATGCATGAAGCAGCATAAGGTAAGGGGGCTCACAGGAACAAGAAAGGACACTCACGGGTGTAGACCAACCGAGCTAAAAGCCTTTTTAAATGATGCACGCTTGATGACCTTGGTCAAAAAGTCAGCCAGCTATCGCACAGTCCCGACCCACACAATCCGGATGTTGCCCTAATGCAACAAAGTGCGCACGTTGTGATTCTCCACGTTGATGTATTTTGTGCACGTGTGATGAATGCCATTTTTGTCTAGAATGGATAGCACTCTCCTTGTCACAATGGAGTGTCATGGGCGATGCAGGCTGACGAAACTCACACAACAGACGATAGAGCCACACACCCTCGCATGCACCAGCGCTCCATTCCACCTACTCTGCATTTGTAGTACTGCATGCAATGCATCCCTTCTTGCCACTAGGCTACGAGACAGTTGTGCCACTAATGAGGAAGATCCATCCAAGTGCGGCACTTGCCATGTGCGCTCCCAACCAGTCACAATCTGTGTAGCCTTCAGCGACCACGGATGGCTGGTGGCGGAACGTCAATCCACGATGTGGGGGGGAAACAACATATCGCACCACGTGAATCATTGCATCTAGGTGTAGCTGATGCGCGAACTAAGAGAACTAAGCGAGTAGGTTCACGGAAAAGGCAATGTCCGGATGTGTGGTAGTGGCGAGGAACATAAGTGATACGAAGAAAGGTAGTCACATGCACGCTCGCATCCAGTGTGTCAGCATTAGAAGCTTATAACTTCATCTGGCTGTCAGGGGTTCTGGGAGTGGATGCACTAGGTACAGTGGGCAAGAGGTCCGTAACTCGCTCAGCCAATGTTTGAATGTAGGATGCTTGATGCACACACAGTAAACTGTGGGCACGGTTGCGCTCGATCTCCATGCCCAAAAATACTTGTTCAGGTCCAAGTTCTTTCATCTTCTACTTGGTCTGCAGCAGATCCTTCACTCGTTGGACAACGGCAATGTTAGGGGACGCGATGAGCAGATCGTCCAAAAAGACGAGCAAGATGAAAAGGGTGGTACCCATTGGGGTGAAGAAGAGAGCTGGATCGATAGTGTTGCGCATCAAGCCACCCTTCAAGAGGGTGTGGGTCATCTATGTGTTCCAGCACCTGGGCAACTGTTTGAGGCCATAGAGGGCCTTCCATAGTGGCTAGAAACAACCAGTACCATCCTCGAAGCCTGGGGGTTGGACCATGTAGAGCTCCTCTCCATCGAGAGCACCATTCAAGAAAGCATTGCTCATGTCCATCTGGTGTAGCTCCCAGTTATGATGTACGACCATACTGGGGAGCGCGCGACTGGTTGTGAAATGGCCAACCGACGCAAAAATCTGGTCAAAGTCCACTCCTGGTACCTGTGCAAAGCCTTTGGCGGTTAGCTGGGATTTGTACTTGTCCAGCGTGCCGTCAGGCATCCACTTCCGTCAAGAAACCCATTTGGCCCTAATGCCTTTATGGCCTTTAAGTCAACCAGCTTGTACCCATCATGCGCATCAATGGTAGCTAGTTCCTCCTTGTAAGCAGCTTCCCATTGATAGCATCAGGTACGGCCCTAGCCTCACAGAGGCTCTGCGCATCGGCTGCCTGCAAAGACAGCCTGGTTTTCAACAGACGAGCACTACCAAGGCCCGCTAGAGCAAGTGAGAATGAGACAGAGACAGCACGTTGATGCTCTTGAGAAGTCAGGGCATAACCCAATGCGGATCCAGGATGAATGTCTGCTTTGACGATGGCAAGGGAACTTAGACCCAAGGACTTTGTCCCTGGCTCCCCACTCACCACATTCTGAGAAGGGGGCGTGCGACGGAGGCTAATGTCCGGGGACGGCCGAACCATGGCAAGACGCATGCCTGATGGAGGTTCTAGGATGCGTGGACAAAGACGACCACTAGGAGTGTGTGAGAATATTGGACCAGCACTAGAGGAGTGGATGTGCCGAGATCAAGGAGGTAATGACACGACGGGTCGCTCCACTGGAGTGACCGACACAGGAAGACTATTTGACTGGTCGACTCAGGCAGTGAACCCAGTGATTTAATCAGTCGCCTGGGTGGCGGAGTCCGCGGCCGAGGAAGTGGACTAAGTCTCGTGGTCGGCGGAGTTAGCGGTCGAAGAAGTGGACTCAGTCACTTTGTAGATGGAGTCAGCGGCCGAAGAGGCAGACTCGGATGTGCGGTCAGCCGTTTGAGGAACTAACTCAGATGGTCTGGTGTGTGTAGAGGTAGAGGTGACTCAGTGGAACCAAGGACTCTGGACACTAAAAGACATGGAGCAACATTATGATCTGGTGCAGAATCTCCCGGACGCGATGACTTCGACAGCCCCCAACGTATCCCTGCACGGACAAAAGGAAGATCGTGTGAAAAAATCTCCTCAAAGAACAATGTGTCACACAACTCGATGAAACGATGCCGGAAAGGATCCCAGAACCTCCAGGCCTTCGAATGATGGGACACCCAAGAAAGGTACAGAGTCGACCACAGGGAGCCAGCTTGCCGTCCCGCAGGTCCTCTAGGAGCCAAACATTCGTGGCGCAACCCCAGACGTGCGCAAGACAAAGATTTGTGCACTCGCCACACCATGACTGGTAAGGAGTGACAGTGCGGGGCAAGGGACCGTGGAGAACTCTATTCTGAATCCAGGTCATGTACGACATGGCCTCAAAGAAGAAGCCCTCAGATAAACCAGATTCAATGCGCATAGTGCGGAACGCATCAGCCGTGGTGCGGTTCTGGCGCTCAGAGACACCGTTCTATTCCAGAGTGTAAAGCACAGATGTCTCATGTCTGACGCCACGGCTTCTGAGGAAAGCATCCGCCTCCCCCATAAACTCACCACCACGGTAAGAATGTAAGCGACAAAGGGGACGACCACACTCATACTTTGCGGGCGAGGAGCCAATCGCAAATCACAGCCGCTACATTGCTCTTTTTTCGGAGGCACAACTCCTCTAAAAAACAAGAGTAGTCGTCAGTGAGGGTGAGAACGTAACAACCACGCTCCGCAACAGGATCGACAAGCAAGGAACCCATGAGATCAGAATGGACCAGCTCAAGTGGGTGTGAGGGACGAGAAGAGGAGACAGGATAAGGTAACCTGTGAATCTTGCCCTGAGCACAGTGGATGCATTCAACTCTGCAAGGCAACTGAAAGGCAGGACGATCGAGGCCAAGGACAGGATCTGTGCAGAGCATGCTCTGAACGGCAGAGCTGTGTACGTGGCACATGCAACGGTGTAGGAGGTGAGTCTGTTGTGGAGACAGAGTGCTCATGACAAAGACGTGTGCCCCATCCAAAGACATGGATGAGGACACGGAAGACAGAGAAGTGGCGTACCACAAGTCATCACAAGACTCTACACGCAACATCATACGACCAAACAGACGAAGAGTGACCGTGACGTTGTCACGGGAGTGCAAAATATCCATGCTCATGCAGTTGAGAGCAGTGACACATAGAAGGTTGAGCTCAAAGCCGGGCACATATGGTACATCAGTGACATTGACATTGCCAGACGGACCCCAAAAACGTCCAATACCAACACCATGAACAAGAAGCACCTGACAAGACCTAGTCCAAACACCTTGGCCATCGCCAACCAGGCCAATCGTACTGAACACCTGACGACAAGACGTCATGTGATGTGTGGCACTAGAGTCAATGATCTAGGTGTCATTAGTGTCACGAAGAGATACTGTAACGTTGCATTGAGTGACCAGAAATGACACAGGTAACGGATGTTGTGCATGTGACTGAGGAAAAGCGTGCCATCCACTCATGAAGCAAAGCCACATCATCCAAGCTAGGGGTAGGAACACAATGACAATCCACAAGGAGATCACCCCGGAGAGCACCTTCAGTCTGACAGCTGTGTGTGGCCTCCTCGCTAGTAGACATACAACTCGTACTTCCCTGGGGCTGACGAGGGGGGATGCCAAGGCTGTGCACGATGAACTGCTCCAGCCGGCGCTTGTGAGCAGATGACCCAGGAGTCGGGAGGTACTACAGCATCGTCATGTTGGAGGGAGGCACGGAGGTGTAAGTTAGCTACGACGGTGTAGGTGACCATGTTGGATAAGGAGTCCATGCAGCAACTGGCATGACGGCAGGCATGGGAGGAGCCGGGGACCTCGTCACAGTTGTTGAGGTGCCGATGGAGGAGATGGTCGCTAAATAAGTGGAAGAAGCACAAACAGGAGAGGCAGTGGTGGCTACAGTGGTACCGAGGCATCGCTCACGCCCACGACGCATGGCGCTGACGACACAAGACTCATCAATGGGTGAAGGACATGCATACCAGTCATGACCCGTCTGGCCATAGTTGTGGCAGACAGGAGAGTTGCCGCGGGAGGAGCTGCTCTCCAATGGCTGCTAAGTTTTCCCTTCCCGTTCTTCCCACATCTTCCTTTGCCGCGGCCAACACCATGCGTGCTTCCGGCTGCACCTGGGGTCACGGATGACGGAGGCGTAGGAGAGGCGGTGCTGACAGCTGCCACTGTGTCCGTATCTCCACACCGCAGGCGGGTGTTGCGAATCTCCTCCTCCCACGAAAGAAACCGGGAATAGAACCAGGAAATCAGAGTGCCCTGGGATGCCATTGTCTCGAAAAGCTCAAGGTCGAAGTCAGCGAGGATCTTCACATAGTCTAGAGTTGTGTTGTTCTTGATGGTGAGGAAAGTGGCTCGCAGTGGTGGACCATCCTTACCGAGCCAACGAAGAAGATCCTGTGCGAGGTGCCAATAGTCAGTGACAGACCCTGAGTCACCCATCTTGAGGTTGCTAAAGCTCCTCAAAAGGTGACTGACGACGGCCTGGCCAGAAGCACGGTAGGGACGTGTGAGGGTACTCGAGGCCTCACAAGGGTCAGGATCGGTGCCAGAAATAGGATCACTGATGAAGGGCTCGAATTCAGTGCGATCACCCTCCGGTACGGTGAAGACGAGGGCCCTAGCTACACGGCCTACGTCAAACAACTACTCAAGGATGGAGGGGTGGTACTTCAGGGTGTAGTAGGGCCAGAGACCCTCACCTTAAGCCCACAGACAGAATAACTATTCTAAAGATTCACAGTGACCCACCTATCGGTAGGGTGGTGGTGTCTCGAAATTCTCTTCCTACAATGAATACAGGCTACACTGCCTAGAGACTCTAGGACACTGGAGACAGACTGCTGCTACTACTGCTGCTGTTGCTCAGCTACTGTCTGTACTACAGCAGAGATCATGGGACCAGGCTGGCTAGGAAGAAGTGCCTCAATGGATGAGTCCGTTTGAGCAGACTCCAATGTGGCTAGGAGAAGGCGCAAGTCGTCAACCTGCTCCTGAAGAGCGGCAACCGGGTCAGATGGTGGCGTTGCACTGGCAGAGGTTGACTGCGTTGCGCCAATGGTACGGGGTCCGGTCATGGTTTCATGCGGTGGACTGCCACTAAAACAGTGTCTACTACAAGAGGACCGTGGAAATTGTAGAAAAAATCCACTAACCACGTTTCTGGAGGAGTTGAGACGAAGAGAAAAAATGATGCTTTGTGGTTTTTTTTTTAAATAACCCACAAGTAATCGGGTGTCTCGTTCAGGGAATTTACTGATATACCCAGTTTTTCTTCTTTTCTCTGCGGACAAGTTCGTGGCCGGCAGCCCGTCAGAGCTGTGCAGAAGCCTGCGCAGCTTTCGCGGCACCGGCTAAGGTGCTACGAGCACCGTTGCAGTTGCCGCGGAGCTGATGTTGTCGCCGCATGATGCTGCTGTTGTCGCTGCTACTGTGTGCTGCTGCTGCGATAGCTGCAAGCTACTACTGTGGTTGCTATTGCTCCTATTGCTGCCGCTGTTGCTTCAGCTACTCAGTCTGCTGCCTCTGCTAAGCTATCGCTTTGATATAAAAATGGAAACAATGTTGTGCTAGTCTGGGCAAGACCAATTTCTGCCGCCTCAAGCACTTGGACTGAAGTGCATGGTGTGTTGCGTCAAGACGTAGCGCCTGAGCAGCGATGGCTGCTGAGCTGTGAGAGGGAAAACTTGCACTCATCGCTTAGCGCCAGAACTGCAGCTGAAAGTGAATATAAACTGAGTTAGCAGCAAGAATGAGATGTGGTGAGAGACCCCTCCCACACTAACTTAGGCCCTTACCTCTATGAGGCTTGTTACTCTTCTTACCAACAAATCAGGCAAATGCACTATTTTCTGGCCTGTGGGGTTTTTTCGGTGAGCCCTGCTAGACGACCGGCAGCCCCAAACCCGGGTGTCATCCGTTTTTCCTGAAAAATGGACCATACCAAAATATGCACGTTGTGCATGCATTCGCATAGTCAGCATCAGCTAAAAAAATCACAGGGCAAGGTTGTGGCTGCCTTAACCTCGACAAACCCTATGCTACTGAGAGCAGCCGCCTATAACTGTCAGTGACATGAGTGACAGTGGCTGCTCCTGATGGAGGTGGACGCGTACTGGTACCAAGTGGGAGAATCCACACAAGGAGATGGAAGCCACGCCTTGCTGAACAATGTAATGTCCCTTCCACCGCTCAGCGCCCGCCGTCGTCAACGTCTGCCGGGTTAGTCGTCTGGACGAGCATGTACCAGAGGTCACAAAATAGATCAGTGAGACAGTGCATACGCAAATCACATTACAGCAAACATATGATATTCTCGTGGAGTAAGAGAGATGGACACAACAGAGTTGGGAGAGAGAAGAAAAATTCAGGCTCAGTGAGGTCCAAAGGATGTGTGTGTTAGAGCAACTGCATGAATAGCAAAATTGAAAGGGCCATAGCTTAGAGCCTTGCTGAGGAAGCCCGCTGAGAATGTGCGTCCACCCATACAACCTTGACAACACCAACGGTGATACACTAACGAACAAAGTATTGCTCCACATTGATATGTTTGGTGCGTGAGTCATGCATGGTGCTTTGTTATTGTTGCCCAGGGTGATGCAGCCAATGGACACGTGCAGCTGCTGCAATAGGTAGCATAACCAAATGCTTTCTCACGTACCTGAGCTGATAGCAACGTACTCGGCCTCGCTGGAGATATTTGAAACACACCTCTGTCTGCCACTCTTCCAAGCCATTAAAGTGCCACTGACGAGGAAAATGTACCCCAACCGACTATGAGTTTATGTATCATGCGCCAAGCCACTGAAGGTGTAGCCATCAATGACCAAGGAGGGATATGCTTGATAGCGCAGCCTGATATGTGTTATAGAGGGCACTTGTTGTAAAACACGAAGTGCAGCCTCAAGATGACGATGACATAAATACCGGGAGAACAAAGCAAGATATTTAACGGTGAACGCAACGTTTGTGTGCATCATCATAGCGTGATACATCAAGGAGCCAACGACACGAAGATAGTCAGTGTCATCAACCTCCTCCCCTCCCCTCCCAAGTTGGGCCACATCAGGTGTTTTTGGCAATCTCTGGCCAGCTGGGGTTATGGGGGCAGGGGCAAGAGGAATGACAGCGAGCAGTTGAGAAAATCCCTTGCCAAGAGTGCAAATGTAGACTGATGCATGTGGAACGTGCGGTTGGAAAGGTCCTGCGCGAGTTCCGTGCCAAGGAACACTCGGGTGGGACGGAGGTCCTTCACAAACTTAATAGTAGGACTTGCTGAGGTAAGAAGAAGGTCAATGACATAGACAAGGATGACAACAATAGGTAAGGACTGAGGACTTAGAAACACAGCAGGTTCGAACACACTTTGGTAGTACCTCTTTTCTCAAGGGCAGTGATCACCATGCTCCATAGCAAGGTGATTGTTTCAAACCATACAAAGCTTTGTGCATCTATAGACCTTGCTGGTCCCATCATTGAGGTCCAGTGGTTGCACCATGTAGATCTCCTCACCCAAGGTGCTATGCAGAAAAGCATACTCTACGTCCATCTGCTCGAGCTCCCATTCTTTGTGTGACAATAGGCTCAGAAGGGCCCGGGAAGTGGTTTCATGTCAAACGGGAGCACACATCTCATTGAAGTCCACGCCGTAAATATATGAGAATCCTTTGGCAGTAAGTTCAGCTTTGTAGCAAACAACGACGCCAATAGGCTCTAGCTTGTGCCTGAAAATCCAACGAGTCGAGGCAGCTTTACAGCTAGGTGGTAGGTCCACCAGTTCGTAAATCCCATGCTCGTGAAGAGCATCAAGCTTCTCCTACATGGAAGTCTCCAAAAGTGAGGATTCAACTAGCTGATTGAGCCTCACGTACTGTCGTGGGCTCGGGATCCCAAGGAGAGAGGCGAGCGATGAAAAAACAAGCAGCAACATAGCCAGTAACTGAGGTGTCAATGGCATTGTGAAACTTGTCAAAGATGAGAGAGTAGTCATGGACCGTGCCAGAATGCATGATACCGATGCTAAGACTGTCCAGTGCTGTGGTGATGAGACATAGGACACAAAGCCCTGGATCAGCAGAAACCATCCCATGTTCGGAAGTCAGGGCGCAAAGCCATCCTACACCAGTGCATGGCTTGCAAGCTGGCACGATGGAATCAACAGGTGCTGGTGACAAAAAAAAAAAAGGTAGAGGGGGCAGCTGGAACAAGTGGAGAAGAAGAGGAGGGGACGGGAGAAATAGCGGACTAGTCAGAAGACGCAAGGAGAGGAGACGATTCAGTGGATGTAGAAACATGACAGTGCAAAGAAAGGATGGAGAGGAATGAGCCGACGAGGCTGAGTTAGTAGACGATGGTGACACAATGGGCATACCATCAGACAAGATACCATTGCCTCAATCTGAGGAGGTAACAATAATGGCGGAGGGAGAGATGTCCCCAGCAAACAAGAGAGTAGGGCAAGGGTGTCAACAGAGGCAAGATGATCAAGATCATGCTCAAAGATGGAATTGAAGAAAAGAGTGTCATGGGAATCAATTACACGCCAGCAATAAGGGTCACAGAAGTGGTAGGCTTTGGACTGGGTCGACAAACCGAGAGGAGGCAGAGATGACCTCAACCAGAAAAATTATAGCTTATAGTCGCGGAGATCATCGGGAAGCCAGACGGCGACAACACAGCTATTGATTGGGGCCAGCCGGAGATCAGCAGTGCGTCCGTCCAATGATCGTAAGGTTTAATTTCACGAGGGAGCGGACCATGAGGAACACGGTTCTGTACCCAGGTCAAGGAAGACATAGCCTCAAATGATCCGTGTTCTCTTGTTCGCCTGCTTCTCCTCCGGAATCTAGCTCAGATACAGCAGAGCACAACTAGCTGTAGTAAGGCAGCGCGGTAACGACACAGAATGCCAGTGCTCAATTTACAGAACAACAATGGTTAGTGACCTCTGAACAACTCCAGAACAAGCACCATGAAGCTGAACATCTGTATGACAGGCATGGAGAGAGGAGGTTCCTAGAACACTCCAACCTCCCATTTCAAGAAGACGGAGAAGGTTGATTTGGATTTTCTCCAAGTTACGCTTAGCGACACGACAATAGTCGATAAGGCCACTGTCGTAGTAATCCATTCGAGAGCAATCACCGTCGTGAAACCAGGAAGGGGGAGATCAGTACGCAGGTGGAAGTGAGTAGTATGAGGGCTGGCAAGAGGAGGGAGTCAGCCAGGCCCAGAGGGCTGGGCCACATTATGGTGAAGCTGACCTATTCAGGCAGCACTAGAAGAGGCGCTAGACGAGCTATGTCTATTGGAGGTTCCAGTGGGGGACAGGGATGAGGAGCTTACAAACAGGCCGGATGGAATTGTAGTCCGCGTCCAGCGCGCGGGCATGCTAGCAGCCCGGCAAGCATCATCTGGTCGGTGGGGGCAATTTGGAGGAGAGTGGCCTGATTGAACATAGTTCTAGCAGGTGGTGATAGGGGAGGATGAGGAAAAGGACGACATATTGCCACAACGCCCTCCACCACAGCCCCCGTCATTGCCATTTCCCCCACAACGGCCACCAGTGCCACGCCTGCGACCCGCTCCAAGCACAGCATGTATGCCACCAACGGAGGAGGAGGTGGGGATAGAGGAGGAGGAAGGGGAGAAAGAGGATACAGCAGTGACAACGACAAAAACGGCGGAGCGATGCAGACGAGGCGAGCTACGGTGAAATCATACAGGGCTCCAATGCCAGGAGGTGCATCAGCAGTAATGGGCTCTGAGGCGAGTCGCTCAAGTCCAACGCGTGGAAAATTAAGGAAGAAATCGGATAGTTCATGAATAAGACCAGGGACGATGGAAATGCATGCATAGAGCTGTCCACGAGCGGCCTTACCAAGGTCTCAAAGTAGCTTGAGACTGCGAGCCCGGTACTTATCAGCAGTCTCATGTTCACGCATGTGGAGCTGGTTGAGTTTAATAGGTAGTTTTCTTTGTGCTACATGCCCTGTGACAGTGGTGCAACAGCAAATGAGACCATAAGCAGTAGCAGAGTTAGAAAACATGCTGCAAGAAATGCCACTATTGTGTTGTCCAATCCAATCAGTGAGATTGTTAGCGCCAGATATGATGAGTTAAAAAACAGTATGAGTAGACGCAGAAGACAGAGGGACAAAAGGAGGAGCAGTAGAAGGATCAGGTTTGAAGTAATATTGCTAGAGCTGCTCAGCCTGTGCCCAGGAACTGAAGCGTACCCCCCACAAGGAGAAGGTAAGCTTAGGTGTGAAGTGCGGTGGCATCATCTCAAAGTCACGATGACGCCGAGGTATGAGAGCACGTGCAAGAGCAATTGTATTTGTAGAGGAATTGGCATCAGCACCAGAGGAATGGATTCTGTGGCTATAGTAGTGTCGGTGGTGTCAGCGGTGCCAGGAGCGCTGGCAGCAGCAACAACACAAATAGGGGGGTCATGAGCAACAAGCAGGCGCTGCATGACCAAGGTCGATAACTGCTTCCGCTAACTCAGCTTTGGAGACGTGAGCATCCTGCTGAAGATTCTGAGCAGTTTCAAGGGCCAGAAATTTTTGGAAAAGTTGCTCTTGGAGCTCTACGATGGCTGCTTCATGGTCAAGCATGACGATTGTGCATGAAAAGATGGGGGGGTGCATAGAGGACTTTTGGGTTACGGAGTATCCCATTGTCATCACTTTCTGGACCTGCTTTTGGGACGTCCGCCAAGCTAAATCTGCGACTGTTACTTTGTTTCTTCTGTACAACACACAAAATAGACTAAGAGTGTTTTAGGGCGTCGAATGCTCAAGACGTACTAGCTTTGGTTCTCTCATTCGCTCCAGACCGGTCAATGAGACGAGCTCACTTTGCCTCACCACTCTCTGGACTCGAGATAAAGTAGCCAGGAACTAAAATCTACACACTCTAAGATAGTTGAAGCTTTATACCTGACTTCAACTTATACTTTTAACAGACTCTAGTAGGTGACACACATGCATGAAATAAAGGAATTCTTTCTGAAATTCAAATTTCATTGATGTCCACATATGTCAAGAATTTGCTTTACATGAAAAAGAAATTCTTTGTCAAAAACACAATCACGACCGATTAGTGGCATACAATGGTAGGATGATAATGATGTGAAGACAAAAACACCAAAAAAAAAAAAAAAGAATAGCATTAACTATTTTTAGTTCATTATTGCATATCTAACGTCATAAATGTGTGCTGGTGTATGTTTGCAGACATTGACATACGTATAGATGTAATGAATATACAAAACATGGTCCGTGGAACACTTCCACAAGTGAAAATTATTGAAACACAATAAATTCATCAGAAAATCGAGTTTCAGTTTGTTTTCCACATATAATTCCACAAAAAAACATTTTCGGAGATCACATGCAAAACTACTTCATCAACATAAAAGATATAGTTGAAACTCTATAATTTCTTCTTTGCTGCACACAGATGTATAAAGACAATGGTATACGGTTCATGTGTTTTTTTTGCAGTTCCTACATTTGCATAAGCAAATGTTTATGTTCCTCTCATTATAACGGGCGAAAACATGATGTACTCCTATTTTTGGAGAATAAGCATGATCCCCCCTACCATAGGCCTAATTCACACCTATCACAGGACAATAAACCTAGTTTCCACTTGCCTAGCAAAAATAGGCCTCATTCATCCCTTCTACTCAGATGGAGGTTGAGGTTTGGAATAAACAGCTATATGCACCTCTCATTTCTCAAAAGGCAACATGTTGACATTGCATAACATCCGGTGTGGACATGTTGATGTCATTTTTTTGCCCAATAATCACAAAAACCTCTATAGAGGGATAGAGGGTGGTTTGTAGGGAGCTTGTATGGGGGTTCCGAGACTCCCCATGCATTGGATGGAAACCTGAAGAGGCGCGCTACGGTAGGGCCTGGTAGGTGTCCGCGCAAAATCAAAACCCTCAAACCCCAGTGTAATCAGGGAGTGGGTTTGTATATGGTTTGTAATCCAAAAAAGGGCACAAAGTTGAATAAATAAATAAAGAGAGAACAAATGGAGAGCTTTTTACTCCCCATTCTTGGAGCGAGGATTCTGGCCGATGCTCGTCGGCCGGAATCCCTGGCGAGTTCCCCCCGTCCCATCTCGTGGCAGCCCACCGGCCCCCCGTTCCATCGCAGCCCTCGATCGCGAGGGCCTCAATCTGATCGGACCTGGTCCATGGGAGGGTGGGCTGTGATAGGAGGGTAGGGACTGAGAGCGAGGGAGGAGGGGCGGCGGTTGACTAGGTGCCGACCGACGGACGTCGGTCACTTTTGTTGACCACCCCCTCCCCCCCTTCTCCCAACCCCTGAATATGGATCTAGATCGCTGCTCTCCATCGCGACTGCCACAATGGAGGGCAGCAAAACAAGATCTGCATACCCAATTTCACCATGCTCAAGCAGCAACAATCGTCATTGTTTCATCATGGTGAAAACAGGTAGGCGGATGGGGTTCATTATTGTTTGATAGAGGCGGATGATGCTTATTCTTTGGAGGAGGGGACAAATGGTGCTTATTGTTCCGAGGTAGGGGCGAAGAAGGCTTATTGTTCCGAGCTTGGAGTATATGAGGGCCAAGCATGAAAAGAAAGGGGGTACTCGGAATCTTCACCGTATTACAACTAAATTTGCATTAGTTGATACGGAACACTGTGCACCCAAGTGCAACATTGGATCCTTGCTTGTACAGTGTCTCTTTTTTCCGAGTGGGCATAAGAATACCGTATTGATCTTTAATTATGTTATGGAATTGTTTGTCGACTATGCTCAATAAAATGATCATGACTCGAATTAATTAGGTACTGCATAAAAACATTTCTTGTTTGATGAAAAAGGGGCTTTTCTGGTACTCCAAGTGTTCACTCCATCCTTCTCTCAAAATTATGTTACGATATTGTGCCACGACTTATCTTCTGACAATTTTGGTTCATGTCCGACTCGCAGATAGGAACTACAAAGTCGCCCTCAATGACGCGGCGGTCTGACGAGGCGGATTTTCACAAAATATGGAAAGCCGCCTAATCAGACATGCCCAGTTTGCCGCTGCAACCTCCATTGGTGGTGTTGAACAATAGCGACGTCGAAAAGTAGGATCACGTTTTTTTCGTTTGAAAAAAATTAAAGTCCTACTCCTCTGCTTGGCGCAGAGGATGCAACTCCAAGTTTGTCCCCAGAGGTCCGGGGTTCAAACTTGCATCGGCACGGTTCTGGGTAGTGAGACCCAAGTGCCAGTTGGAATGGGACCTCGGTGGCTGCTATTGGAGCGGATTTCGCCGAGCTGCTCAGGCGTCTCGCCGCTCGAGCCTGGCCCCCCCTGAGCCTGCTGTGGCCCCTTGATGCGCTCTCGCCGTTCACGACCAATGACACCTGATGTCCGTTCCCTGATTCACCCAAGCAGAGGCGAGTTGTGTCCTCGGCAGCGGCGGCTCTGGACAGTGGTACCATCCGCCCGACCCCCCCCAAAAAAAAAAAAAAAGTCCTACCTAATTGATTATACGGTCTAAAATCATGAATAAAAGTGAATAACACATGAAGAAAAAAGTCTGAAGAAATCAAAATTAAATATTGGTAATGTATGAAAGAGNCAGGCGTCCCGCTGCTCGAGCCTGGCCCCCCTTGAGCCTGCTGTGGCCCCTTGATGCGCTCTCGCCGTTCACGGCCAATGACACCTGATGTCCGTTCCCTGATTCACCCAAGCAGAGGCGAGTTGTGTCCTCGGCAGCGGCGGCTCTGGACAGTGGTACCATCCGCCCGACCCCCCCCAAAAAAAAAAAAAAAGTCCTACCTAATTGATTATACGGTCTAAAATCATGAATAAAAGTGAATAACACATGAAGAAAAAAGTCTGAAGAAATCAAAATTAAATATTGGTAATGTATGAAAGAGTGGGTGGAGACGTAGTCAGACCCTACAAAGACGCGCACGAAGAGGCCGCAGTACTGTCCAAGACCCATCCAACAGATCAGAAAGAGTTAGGGAAGAATGTAAACCACATAGAGAACGTGGCAGCAGCATGAAGAGCCGCGGATGCATCAAGCACAGAAACCAAGGAGGCAGCTGAGGCAACAAGGCATAAAAACTCTGTCTGTAAAAACAGACTTTTGTCTGCAATAGCAGCCTTCGAGACTGTTGTTGCTGCTGCACACAAGGAAATGAGGGTGTATACATGAGTGGTTGTGGGAGAGGCAGCTGCTGTGGTGAAGAAGATGGAGGAGAGGGTGGTAGCCTTGATGGACTGGACAACAGATGAGGCTATTGTGTCTGCTGTAGCAGTTGAAACGGTAACTGCACCTGCTGCTGCTGAAATCTGATTAGCAACGTTCACGGCTGCTGTAGCAAGTGGGCCAGAGGTGGAGCACGCCTTGGTAAACTCTTCCTTGGTGTGTCCACAAAAATGTGGCAGGAGTGGTTGCCATTCCGACAAGACTGGCGCAGGAAAGACTCAGAGCCTTAGCAGCCGCCACGCTCTCACTCGTCAAGGGGTCAGCAGGAGCTTGACCTGCCGTAGACGCGGGCAGTGGCTATGGCTGATGCTGTGTTGACTGATGAGATTGCGACTGCGGCTACTGCGGCTGAGGTAACGACTGCGACTATGATTGCTGATGTGGCTGTGAGCCGGCTACAAAGAGGACAGCACAAGAAGAAGGGGCGCTTTCCGACAGTCTATGCATAGGCTTGGTTGTCGGGATGTCGTTGAAGCCATCATATGGGATGTCATCTGCCGTGTAGACTTGGTGGAAAATCTTGTATTTCTAGTTCTTGTATTCCGTACTAGCCTCGTCAGAGTCATACTCACCGTACACCCGCACGTGATGTAGGCGTCAGTATTCGCAATATTCATCACACAGTTGCTCAGCCTCCTAGCAAACCATGTAGGCCTCATTGATGGCTGCTTCCTCCTTTTCTGACGGGGATCAGATTGGGGGAGATTCAGGCGGTGGTTCCAAGATGGCCATGGCGGCGGCGACACTGCCACCAAGTGGAGACAGCTGCAGCTGCTGCAGTTATGACGATGTGAGCATGGCCGTGGTTGTGGCCACGGCTACAGCTGCTGAAGAGGGTAATGTTGTGGCAGCCAGTCATTCCACAACTAAAGATGATGATGTGGACTGTGACACGGCTACTGTCGATGGCAGTGGAGGAGATCCGACAGCGGCTGAGGCTTTGGTTGTATTTGCGGTTGCAGGTGGGGCTACTGCTCTGGCTGCAGCTGTGGCTATGGATGTGGCTGTGGTAGCTGCTACGGCCGCGGCTACAGCTGTTTCTGAGAGTATTGATGTGGCAGCAGGTGATTTAGTGGCTGCAGATGAGGCCACGGACGATGATGCCCGGGTTGAAGATACTGCAAAAGGAGATCCGACAACGGCTACGACGGCGGTTACAGCTGTGGCTTCAAAAATTGCTGGTTTTGTGGGTGTGGCTGCAGCTAGGTCATGGCTGCTACTATGGCTGTGGCTGTAGCTATGGCTGCTACTTTGACTGCATCTGCGGCCGGTGCTGCAGCTATTGCTGAAAGAAACGATGTGCCTGCAGGAAATGCAGCGGCAAAATATGATTCTTTGGATGACAGTGCCATGACTGCAGCTGTCGTTGAGGGAAATCTAACAGAGGATGCGGATGCGGCCACTGTTGCGATTTCCAATGTGCCTATGAAAGTTCGAGAACAATGGCTAAAGGCAACGACGTTGAGATATATGCAACTTCAGTGGTGATTAACACTGCTGTAGCAAAGGTGGCTGTGAACCGAGGCCAACCAAAGAGTGGCACACAGCCTGGCAACGATGGAGGTCGGTGAGTGGCAAGAATGCACAGCAGGATGCCTACGAGGGTCCGAACTTCCCTTCACCTTGACTTTTGACGCCACGGGCTACTTGGTGGAGAACATGGTGGATGGGGCAAGATTGCCGAGCGTGCAAAATGGGTTGCTGTAGAGTGCATTCCTAGAGGTAGGTGCAGCCGTAACAGGCTGCAGGAGAGTGTTGCATGGACCATGTCATGTCTGTGGCGAGAGCGGCAATGGACCAGGTCCCAGGACTTGATGTCCCACCGTGCAAGAGGGTGGTGGATCCGAGTATTGATCTTCTCCCTCAATGCTCTGATACCATCATTTACTAGAAATATATGATGGAGATGTAGGCAGGGAGCGAGGATGTGAGAGACGCCACGGATGTTGCAATATCACTAAAAAAACGTGCAACAAGTGTCTCGAGGTGTTGGGGGAGCAAGGACTTAGGTCGCATGATGAAGCAAGACCCATCTTGTGCACCACGCACGAGATGTGACCGCCGCCATCCTTGGGTTCAAGCTTGACCTCGCAGAATTTTTTTCAAGTGGCTGCTACCAAAACAATCACGCAGTATGAGCCTAACAGGATCAGCAATTGAAAGCCAACCAAAGGAATTCACAACCAACAATCATGCAAATTTACATCATCCTGAAATTATTGTGGAAATGCCACCATAGTGAGATTTCTGCAATTGTATTCCATGTTCGATATGTCAAAGAGCTTCAGCTGGTCCATCAACACAAGATTAATGCTATCCAAGTGGCATAGGCAACATGGGTGAAGCTGGTCAGGTCCCCAAGAGAATCAAACATGGCATGACCTTGGGACACAACTTGGTTCGCATTGTAGCCATGTTGATTTCGTCTCCTACGTAGAAGCGTGTGTGTGAGACCAGTGGACAGCAATCAACGTATTGATAAGTCGGCATTTGAACACCAATGCCAACAGCTACTTGTGATCTTTCATCTGATAAGTGCCCATGACTCTTTTAATGCTCCTATGCCTGAGGTCAATTGGCTAATCATCATTCATCTTAGGAACCAAGTATAGAGACAATTCTTTGGAAAAGACTCCCGCGAATTCCTTCAGAAGGTTTTACAAGCTGTTGAGTTCCATGGCTGCTGATGAGGCTTTTGAGTCAATTGTCGCTATTTGACACACTTTGTGTAAGTCCACATGGAAGGTTTTATTTTTTCTAAACGCTTTGCGAAGCATTTAAGAAAAAATAAAACCTGCTATTTTACACACTTTGTGTAAGTCCACGTGGATGAACCACGCAGGTGCTCCTATTGCAGAATTAGCTTGGTCTCATTCACTGAAATCAGCCGTGTCAAAGCTTTGGTCATGATAAACCTGATGCAACTTCTTCACCTTGTTTCCTTCCTGGTGCACATCCAACAGCTTCCTGTAATTGTTGCTAAGTTTGTTAATATTTCAACATTTGTTCAGCTAGTTTTACGCCTCGAGGGATATCTCACTGCCACTTTGCCTGGTTAAGGCATGAGTGTTTTGCTTGTTAGCACACATGTATCTTCTGGACTATTTTTCTACACATAATTGTGCAATTTTTGCAAATGTGCCGACAGTTGAATGATCCAAAAAGACCGTACTCACAGTCGCGCAAGCCGTTCCAGCTTCACAACCGGCCACTGCTACGCTGTGGCCATGTTGCAGTTTTCACTGTTGCAAACCACCTTCAGAGCGTAGTTATCCGATGGTAATATCGTTTTTGGAACGTGCACACCTCTGCTGCGCAGGATGGGTGGTTCAATAGGGGTCTTTCGCCTGAACTCAGTCTGCTTATTTTAATTTTAAAGATTCTATGACCTTGCCTTGATCCCCTCCCCCAAATCTAGCTTTCCTACTACGAACTACCTCACAATTCCTGATATCCCTCCCTTTCACAACTCTCAAGAACTCCTCCCCCCTCACAGCCACGAGAGTTGGAGTCAGCTTTGTGGATTACTCCAAGTATTTTCCCTCACAGGATTTGAGAGCCCAAGCTCTCGGTTTGTGACTACGTGTCAGACCGACACTTAGACACTGGTCGTGATGAACACCACAACCTCAACCCATCCGCCTTACTTCTGGGGCCCTCTTTCAGCAAGAGTTGTGAATAGCTCAAACAATGTAAAACATTCTCTTATGCCAAAAACATTAATGGAGACTATCCCTAGGGCTCCAATCATCCTGCAGGTCTTGCCTTTACAAGAAATCTTCCCCAAATATGATTTTCTCACTGCTCATTGGGGAGGTTTTCCACAAAATTACGTGTTGCAGATCTCTGACTTGCAATTGGAGTTGTTCTTGAAGTCAACAGATTCGTAGTCAGTTTTTTTCCTTCAAGCACCCCAGGTTTGGTTGCCACACCCAAATTCTGAACCAAGTTGTTTCAAAGAAAATTGTGAGATGCACGTTCATCAAGTAACAGACACAATGCATTTTTCTTGCATCCCTTTGGATACACTCTTGGAAATATTGTCGGCTAGTTGTCATTGTACCCCTCATCAAACCTTGTGATCTCAGGTACTACCACATCTAGCAGTCTAAGGTGTTCAGATGGGCAATCATTAGCAAAACATTTTTCTGATCAGAGAACATTTTCTCTCATTTCCCCTATTCCTGTTTATTTCCTAAATCCTACAGGATCTCCTTATTTTCTTTTGCCCTTGCCCTTGTGCTACCATTTGTAATGGAAATCTTTGGTGATGTGATTCGCTTGCCCTGTATCCGACAGAGTTGTGAATCTTCTCTGTTGAATTCCAGAGACCTCCATCGGAGTTGAGGTCTCAAACGATTGCAATGGTTTTCTATCACCATGAGGACTGTGGTCTAGGGATCTCCAGCAGTTGGATTCTTGGATCCAAGTGTTTTGTTCAGCACTGCCAATCTCTTCAATTGCTGTACTTGTCCGTGGTGATTCTTGTTGAATGTTTTCAATCACAAGTGCACATTAGATGTTTTACTTCTACTCATTGTAGTGCAAATAGATTTTGTCACTGAGAACATGGGTCCTCGTGATTGGCTCACAGAGCCTACACATGGCGCATGTCACGTTGGCGTTTTGACGCAACCACCAGCACTTGTAGCACCATCTATCTTCTTATTCTCTTTTCCCAAGCAAGGGCTCCATTCTCGTGCAAAATCATCACATGAGTTGAGTGGAGGGAGGTCAACTCAGTCAACTCAGGCTGAGTTGAGCCGCTTAATAGGTGGTATATGTAATTGCTATCAACTTGATTGGCTCTTCCAGTCCCTTGCTATCATTGGATGCCCATAAGATCAGTTTATCAACTCAAGATGTGTCCCTGAAGAGAGAAGTCTTAAGGTCATCCTTCTTCTTGTCAAATTTGACCCCAGCAAAAGTGAAGCACACCTCTGATCTCTTCAGCCGCATCCAAACCTTTTATCCTTTTGATTCTTTTCGATGGAATAACTCAGGGAGGGTTGGAAAATTTTGGAGTTTCACCGAGATCTCTATGTTACTTTTGGGGAGAACCGTTTCACACGCTCAGGTTGGACAAAGTTCCTCCATCACGGAATCGAGTGGTTAGGGCAGGCCATTGTTGAAGTTATACTTTGCCAGTGGGTTGTGATATTATTCTTCCTTGATTCGAGTGTGTCAGTCTGTGCATTCCACCAAGCCTCCAACTGCTGACCTGGCTGGAAATGGCGGCAGTGCACATTTTCCGGGCCACTTAGATCCACCCCTTGATTGTTTGGTGGAGTTGACCAACGGACGACATTGGTCATGAAGCTTGTTACACTTGCTATTCTTCCTATGATGCGTAAGACCAAATCCTCTGCCTAAGTCTTCATTGATTAAGGCTGCTCTTGCTAGCTGCGCTCTCTCCTAATCACTGCCTAAATCCCCAAATCCATCAATGTTTGAGCTGCACCGAACACTTGTGTGAGGTTGTTGCGTTAATAGAATAGGTAGGATTCCCCTACAGTGATGTAATGTTTGGATACTAGGTGTTAATCAAGATTAAAAGTTGGTGTCTCAAAGGCACCATGGTTGGAAAAAACGGGGCACTTGAGCAATTTGCAACTAGCAGTAAGTGTGCTTCAATGACAACCTCAAAAAAGTTCCAACACGTATATACATACATGAGAACTGTGCATGATGCATACTTGAGGTCTCAAGCAAATAACAAGGACATGTGTGAAGTTGTGCTTGGTTGCATGGAGAAAATTTGCTAAGAAGTCTGGGATTTTTGAGTTGCCGAGGATTATTTCAAGTACATCTTGAGGAAACCCGTGCATTGCTGAGACCTCTATTGAACATGGTCAAAGGGACATGGCCGCAACACTTCCATTTTACTTATTTGCAAATTCTACAAGGGAACATCATAAATTGAGGTAGTTTACCACGTCACGTCCATGCAAAACAGAAGATCCAAGTACACGTTGGTTTATTAATGGTTAGATATGGATGCCCAAGCACTTGGATGATGGAATTGTGTTTTTGTGAGCATAAAAAGAGGAAGGAGGTGGTGCAACACCATATTTATGAAAAATGAGCGAGACACGTGCTTAGAAGACAAGTATCATAACTGTTGGACGTATACATAATTAAATAGAACGACTTCCTTAAATTTTTAGATTCATGAATGCTAATTAAAATGAACTTCATAACAGCCACCTGATAACCTATTCAACCATTAACCTTGGAATATTGACCGTGTATCGGGTGTTGCTTTACAAAATCTAGTACAAGTGAACCATTACTCAATCATTCTAAACATGAAAGGTGGGTAAAATAGTTCATGTTATTTAAACCTTGCACTGCTCACAATATGGGTGAGTCAAATACACCGCTTGGCATGTTTGACACACACTTCTGGCTTGTCAGACATGGTTTTCTGTGTTAGAATGGTACAAAGAGTTTTTACGGTAATGGTGGAAAAAGCACGCAACGTAAGAGGGATGAGTTGGAGCACACATACGAGCAAAGCTATGGGAAACTCTTCAATTAATTGGGAGGTGAAGCGAGAGACTATAATAGAGCACGAACACACATGTGCTTAAGAAAAAGAGAAATTATACCGCCACCCCTGGAACCAAGCCAAACCTCACAAACTGAATTAAGAGCGCTTACTGCTTTGAAAATCCAACGGTATGGTAACAGTGGGATCGGCAATTGATGATATCTAGCCCAACAATGGCCCAAGTTAACCATTGCTTGATGACGCTTACTCCAACCTAATCATACGCTTACCATTGAAAGTACTAATGTTCATTTACTACCTGTAGTCTCTCTCTCTCTCTCTCTCTCTCTCTCTCTCTCTCTCTCTCTCTCTC
>SZWC01019749.1:38914-51783 GCA_023375785.1 Penium margaritaceum
TGAATAGTGACGCTCACCTTCACTCCTGTGATGGTGGGTCTGAATAGTGACGCTCACCTTCACTCCTGTGATGGTGGGCCTGAATAGTCACGCTCACCTTCACTCCTGTGATGGTGGGCCTGAATAGTCACGCTCACCTTCACTCCTGTGATGGTGGGTCTGAATAGTCACGCTCACCTTCACTCCTGTGATGGTGGGTCTGAATAGTCACGCTCACCTTCACTCCTGTGATGGTGGGCCTGAGCTTGCCCTGGATGTCCTTCACCTCTGCGATGAACGACATGTCCTCCTCATGCTCCTCCTCCTCATCTTCCTCTTCCGTGCCCCTTCCTCGCAGATCCATCTCCAACGGGTCTTTCACCCTCAACGCTCCAAACGCTCCTCCTCCAACCGCATCGCCTGCTTCCCTCGTCGTGATGTCGGGAGAAATCGCTCCCCCTCCCCCAGACACCTCTCCAGGAGGAACGACCTGCTGGATCAATCCCCCTCCAACTGCCCCTTCTTCCCTCGCGCCAGGCCCAACGGCTCCCTCGCTGCTAACACCTGAAGCGGCTGTTCCGCCACTGGCTTGTGACGTCCCCTCTGCAACAGTCTCCCCCTCTTGCCTCACCTCTGTTCCCTTGCCCTCCTCACCACCACCAGCAGCTTCCCTCGCTTCTCCCCCAGGTCCTTCTGAGAGAAGGTCGCCGTGAGGGAGAACCTCCTCACTCACAGCGCTCGATCCTCCCTCGACTCCCCCAAGGCCTGCTGCACTTCCTCTTTCCGCCTCTTCGTCGTGAGACACGGCGGTATGCTCCTCCCCTTGCCCCTCCCCGTCCGCCTCAGTCTCTCCCCCCGCCTGCTGCTTCTCCTCTCTCTTTCCCGTACCCTCCGTCTCCACAGCTGCGCCCCCTTCTTCCTCTGCTGCACTCTCGCGTCCTCCCCCCGCCTCCTCACTCCCTTGCTCCTGACCCCCTTGTTCCTGACTTCCTTTCTCCTGACCTACTTGTTCCTCACTTCCTTGCTCCTGTTCAGATGTTCCCTCGTCCGCTGATCCCCCCTTCTCTTCCTCCTGGTCAGTCGGCGGGATGGGTTCCTCCTCACCTCCTTCCTTCCCTCCCTGGTCTGCAGTTCCCGCTTCTCCTCCTCCTTCCACACTCACCTCAGTGCGACCACCTCCATCCCTCTCATCTTTTGCTTCCCCTCGTCCAGCTCGTCGCGCTTTTGATGCACCCCTCCTCAGAGTGATCACATCTTCCTCCTCTGACTCATCTGCACTTCCTTTCTGGTCATCGCTGCCCTTGCTCTCATCTTCCTCCTCTTTCTTCTTCTTCTCGCCTTCAGCAGAGCCTTGATCTTCCCCTTCACCCGTCACCGCCTCCCCTGCTCCTCTCACTTCCTCCTCCACTCCATCTTCAGCTTCAGCTGCTCTTCTCCTTGCAACACCTTTCTCCCCTTCCCCTCTACTCTCTCCATCCTCCCCCCTTCCCTCGTCAGCGACCTCACCTCCCTCCGCTGCTCCAGAACCTGCACCTCGCGCCTCGCCTCCCTCACTCACGCCAGTACTTCTTCCCTCGGTCTGGGGCAGATTCTCCCCTTGCCTCACAAACGCCTCTTCCTCCGCGGTCAATGCAGCATCGTCCGAGGCCCTCTTCTGGACGGAACCACCCGACTTTTCTTCCGAGTCTTCTGGCCCTACTCCCGACTCACCCGACGCCACTCCAGATTCGCCTGAAGCGCCTCCACTTCCTCCCAAAGCTCCGGATTCACCTGAAGCTCCGGATTCACCTGAAGCTCCGGATTCACCTGAAGCTCCGGATTCACCTGAAGCTCCGGATTCACCTGAAGCTCCTCCACCTCCTGAAGAAGCTTCGTCCGAGCCCGCTGAGTCTGCTGCGTCATCAACGACCACTCCAGAGTTCTGGCTTGGGTCAGAACCTCCACCTGAACCTTCAGCTGAACCTTCAGCTGAGCTCTGGCCCGAACCCTCGCCCGATCTCAGACCTCGTCCGCCTTCTGATTCATCTGAAGCCGCAGACACAGCATCCATGTCGATCGAGCGGAGCGTTTGTGAGCCAGAGTCTGAGTTTGAATCGTCCGCCGCAGACCCTCCTGGCCTGCGGGGTGAATCCGCGCCACCTCCAGCGCCACCAATCGATCCCTCTGAAGAGTCTTGGCCCGCTGCTGCCTCCAACGGCCTGGTATCAGCAGCAGCAGCAGCAGCAGCAGCAGCAGCAGTGGAGCCAGACCCTCCACCCGGTGCGGCTTGACGTTCTGAAACGCCTTCACTCTGCTCTCTTTCAGAACCAACACTCTGATGCCTCCCATCTTCCCTCGCTGCAGCACCGACACTACTCTCCTCTACCCGCGGCTTCAGATCGAATGCATCCCCCGCTTCCGCGTCAGACACACGATGCTTCTTCCCTTTCCCCCTCTTCATGCCCTTCTTTCCCTTCTTCTTCTTCCCCTTCCGAGACGCCTCAGAGGCTGCATTGTCCTCTCCAGAGGCAGATGAAGGTTCCGCCTCGATGTCTTGAACTTCGCGACGCTTCTTCTTCTTCTTCTTCAACCTCAGGAGACGGCGAGCGCCTGCCACGTGGATCTCCTCGGGCGCCATCTGAGCACCAGCCTCATGGAAGAGCTTTGTTGCACCTGCATCGCTGACCTGCTTGCCTGCCACGTCCGACTCGACAGCCGCGAGGCTAGCGCATGCGGAATAGGGAAGAGGCAGCAGCAGCAGCAGGAGGAGCAGAAGCGAGGGGGCCGCCAGCATCGACAGGGAAGGGAGGAGCAGCTGGCGAGAGAGTATCCGAGGCCTCTCGACAGCCATGTTGGAAGGACTCGCGCGAGAAGGGGAACGGGGAGTCCGGCGAGACCGGAACCGATCCGCGTCTAGCATCGGATCCGCCGGTGGATCCGTCCAGTTCAGGCGCATACGCTGGCAGAATGCTTCCAGCCGAGGTGGGAGGTCCGCCTGCCTCCCTACAGTCGAGCCTGCCCGTCCCTTTGCTGGGGTTGCTCGAGAAGCCTTGCACTTTTGCAGACTTTGACATGAGGAAGACGGAGAAGTCCACAGCAAATCATTCGCAGCGGATCCTTCGCCCGCGCTCCAACTCACTGCTGAGGGTTTGTTTGGGAGAGCTGGCATAGGATTGCGATCCGCACTCTCAGTGCGAACCGAAAGTTTGTGTGCGCCACTCGTTGAGCCACGCTGTTCGGATGTCACTGCGACCATCGAAGTCGAGCCACTGGCCTGTCATCCGCATCCGACAACTGGCGGTCGCATTGCCGGCGAGTCAATGCCGTCAGGGGAAATTGGAACACGGTCGACGAAATGTGTCATTTAAAGGTCCATCGGAATAGGACTGCGAATCGCAATCCTATTCGACCTCTTCAAAACACGCCCTGGAAAAGAGCACGTGGTGGAGGACAACATGGCTGAACTGAGGCGACGAACGAACTGCACTCACTGCGGAAGGTCGCGGTAAGTTGTTTTCGTCGATCTCCACAAACTTGTTCGAACAAAACCGCGTCAAACGACCATGATGTATTTTTTTGGGCGATATATGGCACAGACTTTCCCGCGTTTAAGTTCATTCAACATAGGTACGACAACATGAACTCGCAGGTAGCATGTACGTTTTGAAATATATTTGGTTCATAATCCTCAAAATGAAGTGACATCATGAAAACAAAGCGTGGCTTGCTTTCATGATCCAATCCGTGAGAATACAAGAAAAATGATTCAACACCAGTTCAGACATCAGTTCCTCGAACATTTCTTAACCTACGAGAGTTAAAATTAGATTCTATACCTCACAACCTGCAACCACATTCTTCTAACTCTACAATGGCCCCCATAAGTTCATGCACTCAATACAGGTCTTTGTATGGTGAAACCTCATAACATGGATCAATGTTGGCATTGATAATGTGGTTCGACTGAGCCATACATCCAAAGCGAGTTGCTTTACACTCCTATTTGAGTAAGCATGTAGCACGGCCACATTCTGTTTCCCTTTTTCAGGAGGCAATGAAAAACGCGACAGGGAGATGCTACAACACAGTGTGACAAACACGTAACCCTCCGTTAAGAAACCTCAAGTGTGGGGAGATCCATATCTAAAACATCACTTTTGGGTTTAAACTTTCTATAATCAATGTGGAAATTTTGGTATACAGTCACATTACGGCATGCTCATGTTGCATTACCGTCTAGGATGGCATGATCATAAAAATAATAACCTTCATGTAAAAAATACTGCATTCTTCTTCTAATGTTCAACAATAAACAATCCACTTATACATGTGATGCTAATAAAAAAAAACCACTCAATATCGGCCTCATACAACACACCATGTATTGCATGTGTCTTTAACATACAAAACATTATTAGTAAGAATCTCATTGTATGAATGGAAATAATCTTATTTGTATCATGTTAAAATAATTATAATCTATACACCCATAATGTATCTAGAAATTAAGTTATACACAATGAATACATGGAATATGAGAGAAAATAAACAAATACGTGTTCAATTATATGATCATTTGATAACTAAAAAATAGAAAAAAACATAATAAGAAATAATAATAAATGAATAAAATAAATATGTGAACAATGTGAAGGCATGTATGATTTATACACTTTGATCCTTGCAACCTTTAAATATAAACAAAACCATTGTCCATCATGAAAAGTGGGGAGTACGAACTTACTCTAATTTATCCATTAATGATTTTTCTTTTTCTTCACTATCATGAAAGCAAATTTGTATAGTTATGGGTTTCTGTATACAATTTACATATTCATCCACAATCTAGAATGAAATAACATATAATATACACCAACCAAATTCATCGTGTTAACATCATCTTCATTGACAATCTAATTTCTATCTCCCATCTCCAATAATCACGATATTACGTAACATTTACGTAAATTGTTTAATAAGAAAAATACTAGGACACAATTTTTGTTCTATTATGTCAGGGTGAGGTCCATCTATGTGTGGGGGATAGAAACATGCCCCTCTTCTATCCCACTAAAGCTACCATATTAAAGTAAAATGATAAGTTCTTAAGTAGCCTGGCTAATCCTTCCCTGTGCCTATGGGTCGATCGCGTCATTATCCTAGATTTGGGATCTCCTGATTCCCAAAGGATCCACACACCAATGGGCGGTTAAGAGAATCGCTTAGCTGCCATGTAGATTGGTGATAGGTGATCTCAACAATTCTTATTGGCCTGGCGGTCAACATTATGGTTATCATCGTCCAGCCTGGTCTCTCTTAATGTTTGATCTAAAGCTTCTGATCCTCCTATTATTTTACACTCTCAACATCTTATATGAACATGGCATCACACCGTCCGGTTCCTCGCCGTAGCCTCTCGTTTCCGTAACATGTACCCCTGTCAGTCATTACGCACGCACCGTCTTTGATGTGCCTGCAGTTTTCTTGCACAATGGCATTGCCAGTGCGCCCCCACCTCGACGACGTTGGCTTCCATGGCACCCCCCCCTCTTTGTCACGTGTGGCCACCAGAGCGTCCGCCGCATTTCCCCCTTGCTGGCGCGCATGCCTTGTGCGTAGTCGCATGCCCTCCTTTAGGCATGCGTGGCGCACCATTTCTATGCCATGAGCGCGTGAGGCGTCACCCTCCCTCCTCTTTACCCTCAACACTCACGAAGCCTTCACCTTAAGATGGATTTGCGTCGCACCCTCCTCCCTCCTTTTTTAAATGTTGTAGTGCCTTTACCCCTCTTCTCTCTCCATTTCTCTCCATCTTGACCTCTCACCCCCTCGTTACTCACCCTCTCTCTCCATTAGTCTCACAACCCTCCCCCTCTTGCCGTCCTCTCCTCTTCATCCTTCTTTCAATTCTCCAGTTTGTCCATTATTCTGTTTGTTCATCCGTCCTTCTCTCCGTCCATCCATCTTTCTGTCTATCCATCCATTAATCCGTACGTTCGTCCTTCCTTCCATCCTTCCATCCTTTTGTCTGTCCATCTGTCCATACGTCCATTTCTCCCTCTCTCCTCTTAACATGTTATCCCACCCTCCCTTGGCCCCCACCATCCTCTCTCTCTCTCCCTATCTTTCTCTCCCACCTTCCTCCTCTCCCTCAGACTCTGTCTCTCATTCTCCCCGTCTCTCCCTCTCTCCCTCTTCATCCCTCCCTATCTCCTGCTCACACCATCCCTATGATCACCTTCCCTTTCTCCACCCCCATCCCTTCCAAATCGTGATCTCTCCCTCTCTTGATGTTGTTCTTGTCCTTCTTCCTTCTTCTGGCATCCCTCTCCTCTGCCAGCCCTTCCTCCCTCCTCTCTCAACCACCCTCCCCCTCTCCTTCTACATATCCCTCTCTCTCACCTGCTCTCATTATGTCCCTCTATCTCTCCCCTCCTCTCTTTCTCCCCCCCTCTCTCTCTCTCTCCCCTACCTCTCCCTTGCCTTCCCCTCATTTCTTTGCCTGTTTTTTGGGCCGTTAATCCTTCAACCTGTACTTCCTTCCCTCCCTCCCTCCCATACTTCCCCTTCCTCCTCCCCTCCCCCACCCTCCCACCGTCCACACTGTTGGGGTTTTTGAGCCTACAATGACGAAGTCACCACATGCTTTGAGAAAGTAAGGGGGTCTTGCTCCTGTCAAGGATCTTTCTGCCCAGCAAGCAAATCTTGTACTCCAATGTCCAAAAGGGGAAGATCTACATTGAAATTTGTAGTTAAAAAAGACTATCAAGTATAAGTATGGTACAAGGAAACAGAAGCAAAACGTAGCTCAGCTCAATGTTGAGACACATCCTGTCCCATCCAAGGGCGCAACATGTTGCTCAGCCATCAAGGCTGTCGTTGCAAGGGTCTTAGCACAGTCACCGTACGTTGAGATGAAATGACCTATAGGTTGTCCGGGAAGCCTCCTCTCTACATGAACAGCCACTATCAAACTTACTAGGTCGTAAGAGGTCTTCTCACCCTCCTAGCCAAGGTGGTGGAGTGCTACGAGTATTACTATGTTGACACAAGGGAACCACAACATAGTCCTTTTAAACTTGATCTACACTACATAGGGAGAGCTGACGTTAAAAACCAACTCTGAACTCAACGCCTACACAAAGCACCTCGCTCAGAGATGAGGATCGTCCAGAGAGGAAGCCGGTAAGAAGGCTGCTCTTCAATATTGGGCATAGTTTGGCTAGCTCTTCGAGGTTTCCAGGCCTTCACGTAGTTGGTGGCAACCATTCACCCAGGCTTGGAGAAGTCTTCCAGGCTGACATGGGTGTTCGAGTGAGAGAGCGATTGTAGAGTCTTCGTCTGAGTCATTGTTTTGCAAAGGAGGACTGTTAGTGCAACTCGTAGCATTGATGAAGTTGCTATTGAAGTGGATGGGGTTGTTAGAGTTACTAGACGGACTAGGTTAAGTCTTCTTTTATACCAGGGTACTGGCAAGTTGACCAACTGCCCTGTGCCTATAGGAAACGTCCTGCCTGAAGGTTGTAGTTTCCTCCTCAAGGAATCTTCCTAGTCTAAGGCACGTACATTCCTCCTCAAGGAATTTTCCGGAATTCTGGTAACTTGGTAGTGGTCCTAGTTAGTGAGTCGCGCATGTTGCCGCTGACGTAGAGCGGTGCCAACTCTTGGCTACGTATGTAGCTATTTAGTCGTGCATGTAGTACGTAATGCAACTGCTCTGTCATGCATGTGGTGATTGATGCAATGTTGAGTCTTTCATGCACCACCTGATGTAGAGTGGTCCCTGCTCATGTGCCCTGCTTGCATGTGCTGAAGCAAGGGGTCTTGTAGTCAAGGCAGGAGTAGCCCCACTTTGACTGGTGTGGGCCAAGTACCGAACAATGCTTGCATGCATTACGTAGCTACTGACCAAGCTGAGCCAACAGGAATGCACATCCCTATTGTGTATGTAGCACTCAAAGATCCAGGCTCCTTTCCTCCCTTATGAAGGGATGTTAGAATGATATCTCGTTTATACATTAGAAATTCTTAGCCAAGACGCATCTGAGTATTCACGGATAAAAATCCGTAACCTTATGCACGAACCTCCGATTGTTGATCCGAGTGTGCCATGTTAAAGCTATCGCTCCGTGTAGATATTGCTCCATTCCTTACTCTTTGCACATTTGTCACTCTTCTAAACCTTTGACACATCATCCATTTACCTGCCTTGGTCCTTCCATCTTCTCCCGACCTTCGTCCATCCTTCCTTAAATGTCCATCCTTTCCTTTTACCATATTGGCAGCAACCACAACAACATCAACATTTCCCCCACACCCTGACATCATAGTCAGCACCACCACCTTCTCCCTGCCTTCATCTCTTCATCCCTCCTCCCTCGCTCCAACCTTCACGCAAACACAAACAGACACACATACACACACACACACACAGACACACAAGTGCACACACACCACATTGGCTCACCATCCTCATCATCCTCGCCATCTTTAATGAAACAACCCCTACACTTGCCCCCTCCTTTGCATGCCCCCTATTTTGATCCCTCCTTGCATTGACACTTCCACGCTAGCTCTCCCCTCTTCGCGACATGAGCAGACCACATCAACATTAGCCTCAGCGTTCTCAACTTCATTGGCCTCCTCTTCACCCCCCTCTTTTCTTCATCCTCCTACTCTAGCCTCCACTCTCCATCTCGTGACACCTCTATTTCCCTCGCTTTCTCTATCTCCTAATCTTTCTCCCTGGATCTCTCCCTTTATCTTCCACTCGATGCCTCACATGATCCCTAACTATGCGCTCTTCCACATCAGCTTGATCGGCGGCCCTGACCTCCCCATTGCCATTGCCATCATCCCCCACATTCATCCCTTGATCCCTCTGTCCCCTCGGCCCCACCTATCGTCATCATTCCCCCCTCTTATACCAGCCTACACACACATCAACACACACACAAACATACCCAAAAACAAAGACACACAAAAACCACCATCATCATCATAATCATCATGATTAGCATCCTTATTAATCATCATCATCATCATCATCTTCATCCTTATAATCATCATCATCCTCGTCTTCTTCACATAGTCATAAGAAACCCTCTATGGATCTCCTCAAAATTCACCATCATTATCATCCTCATCCTTTTCATCATCATAATAATAATCATTGTCCTCATCTTCATCAACTTCTTTGTCACCATTAGCGTCATCATCATGATCATCACGACCACCACCACCATCATTGTCCTCTTCATGCACTCACACGGACAATCTCTTAGTCACCTCCTGCTCACTCTCATTATCATCTTCATGCTCATTCTCATCATCCTCATCATCATCTTCATTATCAATATCACCATCATCATCGTCATCATCCTAAACATCAACATTATCATCATCATCATCATTATCGTCATCATGATCTTCACCCTCATCATCATCATCATTCTTGTCATCTTCACACACTCACATGGACCCTCTCTTGAGCGCCTCCAACTCATAAACTTTATCATCCCTAGCCTCATCATCATCATCATCATCAGCATCATCATGATCATGATCATGATCATCATTATCACCATCAACATCATCATCTTCATCCTCATTTTTGTTGCTCATCAACATCATAATCATCATCAACTCCATCATCACCTTTCTCACCACCACCATCATCACCATCATCATCATCATCATCATCATGATCATCATGATCATCACTAGCACCACCACCATCATCATGATCATCATCATCATCAGCAATAATGTCATCATCATGATCTTCATCCACGTCATGAACATCGACATCGATATCGTACTATTTAACCTAGTGGCTTCACCCACCAATTTTCAAGAGCCTTGTCAGGTTTTTTCCTTGTGCTTAAGTAGCATCCTCTTTGTACTACTTGATGGGATTCGACCTTGTGTAGAAGGCACTATGTCCCTCTACTTTGTTTCGGCGTGTTCATGTAAACACATCATGTGACATACGCACATCATGTGTCATTGATGCCTTCTCTCTAGTTCCATGGCAAGATCAAACCTCACGTGGCATCCATTCTATTTCCTTTGTAGCCAGTGCTAGCATGTTGAATTAGAAAAATGTTGAGAGAACATGTTTGTTGTGTCGTGTAGGGGAGAGACTCAGCCATGTGTGGAATTTGGAGTATGTACCTCTTTTGTCCTTCTTATGCTAACGCATTAAAGTGGAAAGATAAGTTCCTAGGTAGCCAAGGCAATCCTACTGTACGCCTATAGGGCAATTGTGACATTATCATAAATATGGGATATCCTGATTCCCATGGGATCCACACACTAATGGGTGGTATGGATTATCACCTAGCTGTCCCACAAATTCTTGATTTGTGATGTTTATGGTTCCTACTGGAGACAATATGGCTATCGTCATGCGGCTAGGTCTCTCTCACTTCTTCATCTTCACTTTTTAATTCTCCATTCAATTTACTCTTTAAATATCTAACCTTTCAACATAAAGCATCATTTCATCTAGAAAAACAAGGTTTAATAAGACTAGTTATGAATTCCATAATCACATTTACGTAATATGGAACAATATGAGATGCAACAATATCCTAGATGGTTATATTACGGTAAGATATAAAGTTGGAAAAAGGAAGGGTCTATATGTTGCTAGCTATAATACACAAAACATTTCAAGACAGATTTCATTATTTTGTTTGATTTCAACCATTATTTAGGTATCCATGTGAACATAGGCAAGGAGAGTGATATATATATATATGTATATATATATATATAGAGAGAGAGAGAGAGAGAGAGGGAGCAAGAGAGAGAGAGAGATAGAGAGATAGAGAGAGAGAGATAGTGATAGAGAGAAAACTAAGAAAGAGATAGAAAGAGAGAGTCACAGAGAGAGAGAGGGGGGGGATACGAAGAGCGAGAGAAAGAGAGAGAGAGAGACGAAGAGAGAGAGAGAGAGAGAGAGAGAGAGAGTGAGAGAGAGAGAGGAGAGAGAGAGAGAGAGAGAGAGAGAGATAGAGAGAGGTCTTAGTTTTCCATTTCAAAGGAAAAATTAGCAAATTAGTTCAACTCAATTGTTCTACAGAAAAAGTAAATATAAAAGCATTGGGTCGAATTCACATGCAAGAATTTGGTGTAATGACCAGAATTGAAATTAGTACCATGTGAACAAAGATGCACATCATAAACTAATATGAATTCCTCATTAAATAAAGCTATGAAAAACGTAATGTATGTATGCTAAGTAAATGTTGACCCAGTATACATGGGAATATGTGTGACAAAGCAATAGACCCATCCTATTCTAAGAGTGAATTGTTGAGCAAAGATTGATTACGTATGATGTTTTGAAACATCGTAAATTGATGAAATGTCATCTCCTAGGAAATAACTTACATCATAAAAACATTACACTTATATCATTCAAAAGAAGAAAGTAATATAATGACAAATATAGAATATTGAAATAATATATACTTAAACATGAAATCACTACATACTTGTTTAAAATGAAACTGAATTTGAACGATAAATATCTGTTTTTCTTATTTTGAAAGTCTCATCAGTTTAATAATATGAACTAGGTTCAAATCCTTTCAATAAAGTGATTGATCAACAATAATTCAAGATAACTTTTTTGATTTCGAGTTTTTTGAAAGTATTATTCTTAAAAAGGTTTGATAATGAAACTTTTATTTCAAAATGAATTATTTTGTATCCGTTAAAATTAATTCTACGATTGAATTTAAATTTCAAACAAAAATCTTTACACTATTATTTTAATAAATGACAATTAATTTGAAAATTTCACGAAATAGAAGACGTAGATTATCTTTATTCATGTTTGGAAAAACATCTCTTTGTTTGAGGAAGTTACTACTACAACAATTATAATTAATTTATCAACTTATCCTTAAAAATATATTTATACATCCTTTTCCTGAAACATATTTGATTAGTGCATTTTTCATAAGAAAAATATGGAATTTGTAATTTATCTACATAATTTATTATGCTAAAAATTTAGTATCTTACAAATCATTGAGGCCTCAATAACGAGTTTTATGTTTGAAGGAAAAACTTCTAGAACATCAAATTATTTTTGGATGATTTGTGTATTGAAAGGTTTAGAACCTTTTATTATGAAAATGAAGTTTTTCACAGGAAATGGGAAATTCGTGTTTTTTTAAATGTAACGTGGTTAATACCATCAAGTTCAAGGGAAAATGATACATGTTGAACCCAGATTATGGTGCTTAAATTAGTGTTCATGACTTCATGAGTGAGGAGGGGGAGGGAGAGAGGAGATGGGAGGCGGGAGGTGGGAGGAGTCGGGTGGAGCCGGGAGTTAGCCGCGGGGCTAACTGTCCCTCGCTGCTGTGAGGGGGAATAAGCTCTCGAGAGTTGTGAGGGGCAGCGCTCTCGAGAGCTGTGAGGGGGAGTCGATGTTGTCGAGACTTAGAGCGAGAGAGAGGATTGAGACGAGCATTGAGAAACTTTTTGGAAACGAATGAGCGCAGTGGGGGAGCGAGAGTGACCCCTATCGGGTCGCTCTCGCTCCCCACAGTGTGGTTCGCCCTAGAGTGTGGCGAACCACATAAGGGGTGCAAAGGGCTTCAACGCGCACAATGTCTCGTGCGACCCAGACGGGGTGACGCAACGAGGCCTACGTCTCGTAAGAAGTCAGCACGACCTCACAGGACAGACAAGAAGTGAGACTGATCTAGGCTAGCTAACGGAAGTGGACACAACAGCGTTAACTACTTTAACACGATAGCGAAAGCAAGGGTGCATGTCCCAAGCAAAGAGCTTGAACATCACACCACAAGCCCCAGCAGCGCAGAGCGACACAGAGAAAGGTGGTCGACACGGGGCACCAACGGACGGAGCACGCCAGGCGACACCAA
>SZWC01019750.1:7732-18611 GCA_023375785.1 Penium margaritaceum
GGGAGAGAGAGAGAGAGAGAGAGAGAGAGAGAGATGGTGCGAAATGTGAGGATGTCGTTGATATACATTGCTTATTATTTCTGACATTTTTTGTGAAGTGGTCCAATCATTTTTTTCCATCGCAATAGGTTTTTTTTCATAGGTGAAATAGCTTCGATACCCATAAAACGCAAAGTGTGACTGTCATTCGCCCGTCGTTTGGAAGAAAAACAACCATCTGTCCGTCGTTCCGAAGAAAAGCAACCATCCGCCCGTCGCTCTCCAGGAAAGCAACAATCCACCCATGGTGTTTTCACTTGTCAAGGACTACCAGTACTTGCGTTATATGTGTTGCACGTTGGGTACGCTGTTACTTTTTTTTCTTCTGAACTCAATTTTTGTGTTTTGTTTCCATAGTCCGTACAATGAGATGCTGCATGGCCTTCAATGCGAATCTACATGTGTACACATATCTACTGAAATAATTGGTTCGATGATCCGTTCGATCACGAACGTAAGGGGTATAGAAAATGCCTTAAGAATAGAGCTCTTCCCGTGGCTTCGATGATGCTTCGTGCATGCCATGCTGACGTAGTGTACACACGTAAATAATACAATGGATGGAACATGACCTGCATGCGCAGATGCCAGCCTCGCTCCCAAACCTGCATGTTCGGAAATGGAGGCGCTCCAGTGATCTCCGTCCCCTGTCGCACGAGTGTACTGCATGCGGATTGGCTGCATAAGACGTCCACGAACGTTGTAATGGTCCCTGACATGCATTGGCGGAATTCAGCTTCAGCGTGAGCATGGACGGTGGGTAGCGACCGTCCCTCCCCTTCCCCCCCCCAGCGTATTCGTTTCATTTTGGCTTCTCTGGTGCAGAGCCGCAATGATGCCGGGGATTGGTTTGTTTGCGGTGGAGCGTCAACATGGCGCTCTCTCTCCTGATCAAGCAAGGTGAGTCGAATTGCAGGGTACGTGAAGAATACATTGTGTTCAGAAAATGCCAATGTACCCATTGTTGGCGCAATGGTACCCCAGTCCCGGGCCAGTGCCCGGAGGGCGGAGGCTCCTACCTCCACCCGACCGGTGCATACAGATTCCACAAGGCCGCACGTGACAGGGATGGAAGACCATCTCTGTCATGTGCCGAGGCACCGCGTCCTACAACTGTCGTACTGTCACATCTGCTAGGCCTACTTACAAGAGGACAGGAAATCTCCGCCGGCCAGGGTGGCTTGCCCGTGGCGTCTTAGTTTCGCGTGCCACGGGCGCTACCTCCCCGTCATGTTGCCTCGCCGGCAACAGGCACGACAACTATGTCTGGTCCTTCAGACCCAAGACGGCGCAACCATGGACAGCCGAACCCACCGACGGCCGCGGGGTGGTACTTCACTGGCGTGGATGTGGCGCCGCCGGCTGCACTACCCGCCGAGCCAACGCCCACTGCACCACCCGCTGCACGGCCTGCGACACCACACGCTGGACGAACTGCGGCACCAGCCGTTACGCGCCCGCTTTGGCACCCGCTGCACGACCCGCTCTATCACCGGCTGCACCACCCACGACACCACACGCTGTACGACCCGCTGCAGCACCCGCTGCACCACCCGCAGCACCACCTGCTGCACGACTCGCTGCACCACCCGCTGCACGACCCGTTGCACGACCTGCTGCACCATCCGCTCCACCACCCGCTGGACGTCCTGCTCCACCACCGGCTGCACCACCCGCTGTACCACACGCTGCACGTCCCGCTGTACCACCCGCTACACGACCTGCTGCAAAACCCGCTGCATTACCACCACCCGCTGCATCACCACCTCAGCAACGCGCCAATCGGCCTCCCGAGCATGGAGTTCTTCCAACTCCGGTTCCAGCTCAAACCCAGATTCTGGCACACCACGTTTTCAACCGTGAATCAGGTGCCAAAGAAGAAGTCTTCTTCTGGCTGAACAGAGATCGGGACTATGAGGATTGGGAAAGATGGTTGGAAGATGAAGCTGTGGAGAACATGCGGTTGTTCTGATGGAGCCAAGCTCCCCGGACCAGACCGAGGCTCCACCTTACACACAGTCCTGGGCAAGGCACCGTGTTCTCTGCCATAGTGGCTCCACTGGTAACATGTGGCTAATGGTTTTTTTGCATCTTTGAACGTCATGTGGCCTCGCATGTCCGCTCTACAGGATGTGTGGTCTTCATACTTGTTTAAGCACATGTTGCTGTATGTCGTTTCCTCCTTGGTGCTTTTCCACAGTTTTCATTCCGCTAATACATGAACAAAAAGCTTGCCGTAATATCTGTCATTTCCTTTTATAGGTACGTCAGACAGCTCTCCTGATGGCACGACCAAGAAAAGAAAGGCAGAAGGTGACCAGCTCGTGGAGGGCAAAACGATCCGCAACATGGCTGCCTGCAGGGCGGCAATCGAGGACCACGCCGTAGCAAACCTCTTCGGCCTTCAGTGGGTGCGTAGCGAGCCTGGACGGATCGACGTACGCTTCATGGAGGCTGTGATACGTGGCTGCGTGTGGAACATACACGCGGTTGTACCTTCGAAGCTGGGGGCGGTGAAAGTGTCCCATGTCACAGAAGGCCACAGCTGCACCCCGACTATTGGCCATGGAAGCCCCGCCCGAACAACCAGGTGAATTACACGGCACATATCATCGGCGATGGCGCGGGATCCGACAACACCTCCGGCAACGCTGAGAGCCATCATCAAGGAAGCCGCCGGGATTCAGGTGGCCAACTGTACGCTCTACTGTGCAAGATCACTGGCCCAGGCACAACTCATGGGTGCAAAGGCAAAATCTTGGGCCATGTTTCCAGTGCTGTGTCAAGAGATATGTTCTGCCACCGGTCTCGCATTGCTCTTCACCTGTGTTCTTCCTTCCCTGATTCAAAGTTTGATAAATTTTGGCTTCGTGGACGTGCAGCTGAAACGCGTTGATCCAGCAACGCATGTAGTGGCGGAGATGGATGTACATAACAAGTTCAAGTGGGCGTTTGTGGCACCTGGGGCCACCCACCTTGGCTGGGACTACTCAAGGAGAATCATGACAATGGATGGCACCTTCCTCAAGAACGGCCACTAGCAAGTGATGCTGGTCGCGCAATTTTTTAATGCTAATGACCATGCATGCCCCATGGCCTGGGAAGTGGTGTCCAGTGAGAACAAGGAAACGTGGATGTGATTCTGCGAGAATTTGGCACGAGCTTACCCCACAATGTGTTCTGCAGGTGCAATCATTGTGTCAGACAGAGAACCTGGTCTGGCGAAGGCTCTGGTAAGACACTTGCCTGGCGCTACCTACACTTAGTATGCCTGGCATCTGCAGCGAAACATCCAGGAGAAGTTCGGCAAGAAGACGGCGTACTGGGCCTGGAAGTACGCACAGGCCCTCATCCACAAGCAGTTTCACCAAGCGTCACGTCACCTACGGGCAGTCAGCGAATGTGCAGCAAACTACCTCATCCCAGGACAAGACGGGCAGGGTGGCATATCGCTACAGAAGTGGACGTCATACATGTGCCCTGTTCCTAGGGAGGCACATCACTAGAAACGCTTCAAAGACGTTGAACTCCCGTCTGAAGTCCTTTCGCAAGCTCTATCCCTTCTACTGCTTCCTGCAAGTATACTATTTTGTGCAGGGCATCATGGTACAGCGCCGCGAGCAGATAGCCAACTGCAACGAGACTCTTGCTCCGGCTCCCGTGAAACGCCTACTTCAGAGTTCTGTAGTTGCACGTGACTACGACGTCATGATGGAGGGGCCATCTACGGCAATGGTTCGTGGCCCAAACAGCGTCCGGCGACACGTGGATCTCAACATGGGAACTTGTGAGTGTCATCGGTGGCGCGAGTTCGGCCAGTCACGCCAGCATGCCTGTGCCCTCATGATGGAGGTGGGTGACGACCCGACTGCGGACGTGAGCCGCGGGCAGACAATGAGGTACTGGAGCCTCATCTATGGCAACCCCATACCCTCACTCTCCGCCTCTGGACTCTATCAACCTGCCCCATCTGGCTGGGGGTAACCAGGTCCGTGGCGGGGCCGTGGTCGTCCCAGGAGTGCCCGCATGGAGCGTGCGACACTCCGGAAATGAAAATTCATCTGCCCGAAGTGTTGCCGTAAGGGTCACACAAAGAAGAGGTGTTCCAACCCTGTTGTACCTCGGCCTCACGAAGCAGCAACAGTGCTAAGAGCAGAATGTGAAGCAGCAACAGCATGAACAGGTGCACGTGCAGAGAGAGAAGAAGGGGCAGGGAGAGAAGAAGGGGCAGCAACCGACGACAGTGATGCGTCGGACTACGATCCTGAAGCAGAACCCAGTGGGTCCTTGACAGACGAGGAGGTGGGTGAGGCAGCTGTAGATGACTTTGACAACAAAGTATCTGACAGTGGCAGTGAGGACTCCCTGGGTTATGCGGTGGAGCCTGAGAATGGACTGCTCACACAGGAAGAGCACGATGATGTAGGTGCCAGAATCATGGAGTAGTATGGTGCACTGGAACATGATACAGATGGTGACGCAGGAGAAGAGGCGGAAGAAGACAATACAAGAGCAGAGCACGCGGATGAAGAGGTGGGGAGCCACGCAGTAAGAGGCATAGATGCACCTAGGATTCAAGGTGAGTTTTCCCCCTACTCATGTGCAAAGGTTCATGTGCACATCTTGAATTCCTTTGAAGGCCATGAAAACGCTGCTAACAACAATGTCATGTCATTGCGCAAGGGTACATTGGATTGTTTGTTGGCCGCATTCCAAGTCTGAAAGCACATCCAAGTCCTGGGCGAACGGTGTACTCCGCATGACCAGTGGCCAGCCAGAATCTGTGATGACCAAGTTAGTGTGGTTGTGTTAGGGGTGGTTGTGAATCCTTGGTAATTATTCCCTTTGAAAAGTGTCAACTCATTTTCATTAAAAAGCCTTCCCAACTCAATTTCATGCTATGGTGAACGAAATTACACACTTGCGTTAACCTTAAGTTGTCGCAGTAGTCTACAAAGGAAAACATGTTATTTACTCTAGTGACAGAAGTGCCCATGTTTCATTACAAAGTATAAAAGCATGGAACAAAGCCATTTCTACTTCTCTCAAACATTTCCACCAAGTATCAATGGAGTGCACGCAAACCACAACAGCATTACCTATGGTCACTTTGTTTCTATGTGGAGCTGGCACATGTTACTTGCTGTCGAGGTTGCATACGAAATGGAGGCGTTTAGAGGTCACGTTGTACTACAACACATGCCCTGAACCCTTTGACATGGGTGCTCTTTTGAACTACACACCAGAAGAAGTATTCTATGATTCTCGTGAAGAAGTTGATGATGGGATGGTCATTCATCCCGACCGTGCACAGGCTTCTGGCAGTTCTGTGCACTTGTGCCCCATGTGTGTCATCATTGGTTGGATGCACACGCTATCCGCACAAGTGCAGCAATGGATAGTGAACGGCAAGCCTGGTCCTTATGAGTAATGTTTAGGCTGCATAAACTAGTATTGCAAACGTTATCCAAACCTTTGCTTAAAATTGTCATTGAAATGGTGGAACAATGGGATTCGTGCTATTGATGCTTGCCATGGCAAAAGGCACCAGGCACATGAGAAGAATAAAGTGTGCGAACAAAAATGGGCTACCGGGTACAGGAATTATTTTATGATTGTTACTTATAACATTCCTACCCAGTTAAGTCAGAATGGATACTACACACGTTTGTATGCACATAATTCCAACAGTCAGATTTCAGCTATGTCCAAAGTTGTTTTTTAATGAGACATAGATCCGCTGTTTTTCATGTTCTACAACACTTCAGCCATAAAAATGTGAGGGACCTGTCATATGCGTGTAAAGTACAGACCGCAAAATGACGACAATGCCCTGCAGTTGATGTATGAAATGTCATGACAAAATAAGCTATGTACCCAGTCCTACACGGGCCTACATGGTCATAGTCTGGCGCACCATAGAGGATTGCCATGGCTGGCATGGCTGCCCATTCGCCATGCCCAGAGTTGTCAGTGACCATGACATACTTCCGCTATGTTTCATCAACTGCAGTACTCATTTCATAAAAATGTGTTGGACCTGTCATATGCGTGTTAAATAAGACTGCAAACATAAAATAATACCCGGTATTTGAGATATAAAATGTCATGAAAAAATAAGCAATGTGCGCAGTCGTTCATTGGCCTAAGTGGTTTAGAGTCTGGCACACCACAGAGGATCCGGATGGACCCAGGGCTGCCAGTGTGGTGGGCACCAGATAGGACGGCAATGTGGCAGCTTCACACACATGATGTGGCACATGTCGAGTGGATCACTTGGAGGGGGCACCAAGTTCTTGGAGTCCCAGAGGCTCTTGATGTTGTTCCACGCAACCCATGCATCAAACTGATCCATACGGGGGCATGGAGGAAGGATTTCTCCCTATGGACCAAAGTGAGGAGCATCCGGACCTCCATCCCACAACTGGAGCGGCGGCATGGGACGACCTCGGAGCTTCAGCAGAACCGAGGAAGTCATGTTTCCACGTGAAAACTGTGCCGATGCAGGAGATGTACAAAACGCAGAAGTCGTGGCTTATAAAGTTCCGAAGAAGCAGTGGTTCATGATTCAAACGCCTCTGGTACATTCTCTGTCCTGTCAAAAGTTTCTCGGTCTACAATCTCGCACACCACAGTGGGTCGGGATGGACCCATGGCTGCCAGTGAGGCGGGCACCATGCAGGACGGCGATGCGGCGGTTTCACACCCATGAGCCAGCACATGTTGTATGGGTCAGCAGGACATGGGCCGAGACCATTTGAGCCCCACATGCACTTTATGTTAACCCATCCGGCCCACGCATCATACAGGTCCATGTGGCAGGCATCATTGACATCTCCCACCCATTTCTCCAGCGGCGGCAATGGACGACCCATCAGCGACAAGTGCTACGAGGAGGCCAGGCCGGGTATCGAATTTAACTGAATGAACATCAACTTGCAAGTGCTGGGCACTTAAAGTATGAACTGCAACTTTCAGCTCGGTTTATGCTACAGTTGGGCTTCTGCATGTTTTTTTACTACATCACATCAAATGTAGACGTTGTCGTCGGTGAGCTGGCGGTTGGCATGCTGTCTTGTCAGCGACGATGATGAGGACCTGCTCGGCTGTCACTAGCGGTGTGATGCCATTCGTTGGCAACATATCGGATGACACGTGTGTAATGCCTTTACGCACGCATAGCATAGATGCCAATGGTACACAAATGTGCAACATTTTATGTCAAACTTAAACCCGACATTACATGGTTTGTGCACATAATATTTGTAATAAGCTGCATCCAAACCTCCACCGGTGGTTTGTACATGTACCGGCGCTTGGGCATATGGGTTCCACTCCGTCACTATTCGCGTGTGAACGAATAGTGCATGGGCTACGGAACTATTAATTTCAGTCGATTCCCGGATGAGTAATTTTTTTAACTCATGGGGGGCTGGTTACTTTCTTGCTCGGCGTTGATACCTGCGTTATTTCCTGCGGTCCATTGATACCTGTGTTATATCGTACAAACCTTTGGCATATCAGCTATATAGTTCCAAAAAGGGTGAAAATACTCAGATACCCATAAAACGCAATGTGTGACTCTGATCCGCCCGGTAGCGGCAAAAAAAAGCTGAAAAGCCCAGTCGAAAATCATGCTCGCTCGCGGCATGCGTCGACGGGCGAGCATGAAAGAATCGTGCATGCAGGCATTGCTCCCTCGCGATCGAGCGAAAACGCCCTCCTTTCGTTTTCGACAATTTTTTTTAAACGCAAACCTATGATTTTAACACGCAAACCGCATTCAAACCATACCCCTAATTACATTAAAGGTTTTAGGGTTTTATTTTTGCGCGGGCTCCTGCTGGGCCCCGCGGTAGCGGGGCCCAGCAGGTTCCCTTTCAACGCATGGGGAGTCTCGAACTCCCCTCAAACTCTAAACAAACCTACCCCCGCTAGTATCACAAACCCTTCAACGAAAGGGTTTGTGATACTAGCGGAGGGCGCCGCATACCATGCGTCCTCAGCGCATGGCATGTGGTCTCGCCATGCATTTTCGTTTGTTTTCGTTGTTACTGGCGTGGCGGTAGCGGCGGCCGATGGGTAGTTAGGTTATTTCTCGCTCGACGACGGGCGAATGAGTTTTATATTTCTNCTCCCTCGCGATCGAGCGAAAACGCCCTCCTTTCGTTTTCGACAATTTTTTTTAAACGCAAACCTATGATTTTAACACGCAAACCGCATTCAAACCATACCCCTAATTACATTAAAGGTTTTAGGGTTTTATTTTTGCGCGGGCTCCTGCTGGGCCCCGCGGTAGCGGGGCCCAGCAGGTTCCCTTTCAACGCATGGGGAGTCTCGAACTCCCCTCAAACTCTAAACAAACCTACCCCCGCTAGTATCACAAACCCTTCAACGAAAGGGTTTGTGATACTAGCGGAGGGTGCCGCATACCATGCGTCCTCAGCGCATGGCATGTGGTCTCGCCATGCATTTTCGTTTGTTTTCGTTGTTACTGGCGTGGCGGTAGCGGCGGCCGACGGGCGAATGAGTTTTATATTTCTACTATTCGGGTATATGGTGACCGAACCCTTCCAAAAAGTGGGTATATCGTGACCGAACCCCATCCGGAGCCGGGCCTGTCCCTACACGGCTCTCCTCCTCCACGACCTCCCCCTCCTCTCTCTCCTCCCCCTCATCCTCCTCCTCAACCTCATCCGTAGGTGGGGAAACCATCCCTCGTCGTCGTGGGTCGTCGTCATCCCCACCCGCGCCACCAGACCCACCCGCACCTGGGGGGTCCTTACTCGGCTCCTCCCCTAGTTTTTCGTCCAATCTCGACCCTCCTGTCGCCTGTCCTGCATTCTCCCGGCCCGACCTGGTCACCTCCTCTGACCTATCCCGGGACCCCCTTGGGCTAGTACCCTCACTCCCGGTGGGGGCTCCCTCCATCGCTGCTGCCAATGGTCCAAGGGCGGGCGACACGGTTGCGACCATGAATGCACGCTCTCGCTGACCCTAGCGGCGTTGCCACTGTAGGGATGCCCCACTATGCCGGCGTGTCCCTCGTGCTCCAGAAAGTCCCCCTGTGCTGGTTTCCGAAACAGGTCACAGACCGTGGCCAATGATACCCCCACTACTCACCCACACCGATTCGATCTCCATCATCGGGTCCACCCCCTCCTACACCTGCTCCCCCTGAGACTCTTGACCCTCGGCCCCTCCGTGTCCGAGGTCAGGACGACTCCCCACCACACATACCCTCACGTCTCCTACAGCTCAAGCGACCTACCCAAAGCCGTCCCTCGATGCGACTTCCCTCATCCCCTCTACATCCTCCTGCGAGGTCATCTCTATCTCACCCTGCGCTCGAGGGGTGGGCGCATCTCTCACCGCCCGCGCGGCCTCACGTAGGGAAAGGTCCACCGCCAAGGTCGCCTGCCGTGCTGCAAGTAAGCCGGCCTGGGATCCTAGTTCCACCACCTGCTGCTACAGACCCTGAATGGCCCCCTGCTGGAGCGCTCGCTCATGCCCTAAGGAATGCTCCTGTAGGATCACCCCCTCTCAAATCTGTCTGATCTCTGCCATGAGGTCCTCCATCCGCGAGTCATATGCCTGGTGTGGTGCTCTACAGACCGTGACCTCACAACGAAGAGCCTTTGTCTTGGAACGGGTCTGAGAGAGGACCACTGTCACCTCCTTCTGCTGGACATGGAGGTCTGCAAGGTATCGTCCTACCTGTTCATCATACCGTAGGAATAATCCCTACAGACACTCCCTTGTATCCTCCTGTACTGCCGCACACACTTTCTGAACCTCCCGCCGAAACCTAGCCAGGGGGTCATCAGGTTCTCGTCGCTCCGATCCCCTCTCTACCCTCTGTCCCGTGGTCTCCCCTATACTCGGCCTCTCCATCCACTGATCCGCTGCCGCCTCCATCGTCCCACTGCCCCTCTGAAGGCCGGTCCGTCGCATGCCCATAGGCATCTCCGCCGTCTCCGGTCTCACCCGGGGCCTCTCTTGTACTCCGGACTCCATGGTCGAAGCACCCTCTTGGTCGAGACACCGTGCCTCTCGCTTGCTCACTATCCTCCTCGCTACGCCCTCCACCCTTTTGTTCTCCTTGCCTTGACTCTCCCAAGTTACCTTTTCTCGGTGTGATTCCATTCCCGTCATGGGATCACATGCCTCCTCTCTGCTCTCCTGGTGTGACTCTCGCCTCTCATCTGCCGTTTCCGGTGGCCCTTTCTGTCTCACCTCATTGACTATCCGACATCTCGTCCTCTCCTGCTCCGCTGCTCGGATCTCCGCCTGTTCTTTTGCCAACTCCGTGGCCCTTTCACAGTCATCTTGCATCTGCTATAGGCTGCCTGTAGTGGTGGTTTTGGTTGTTCAACCCCCTTGAATTTGACTGTAGGATCTTCCACCAACGGGGTCGTGGGTGGTTTGAGAGGGATTTCTTCCGTCGGTGGCGATGGCGATGAGGGCAGGATCCTACGGGTTTCCTCAAACAGGTTGATTTGATCCAGATATTTGTTTTTCGGATTTTCAGGTAGGAATATCAGGGCGCAGTCGGGTGTTGCCATGTACACAGGGTATTCGAGAAATACCCCCTTTGGGTATTTCAGGAACCCCCCCCCCCTTGGGTGGATGTTTCAAAAACATTTTGGGCCCCCTTTCGCGAGGAAAGTGGACTCCTCTCACGGAAGCGAGAGGGGACCCCCTCCCCCCCTTGGCTCGTTGATGGTGGAGATTGACGGCCCTAGGGGGTCGTAATCTGGGCCGTCGATCTGCCAGGTCATCCCTCCCCCCACCCCCCGGCTCATTCCCCTCCTCCCTCGTCGTCTGTCGTTTGGTGGCC
>SZWC01019750.1:25779-33279 GCA_023375785.1 Penium margaritaceum
GGGGGGGGGGAGAGAGAGAAGGGGAGGGGAGGGAAGGAGGGAGGGAGGGAGGGAGGGATGGAGGTAGGGAGGTAGGAGGGTAGGAGGGTGGGGGAAAATGAATTCTAGCACAAATTTCTGAAGTGCTCAGCCCATCCTGCCCTTCCTTTTCCTCCTCCCACTTTGTTCCAGAACAAAGTCTGCCGATACATGGGACCACTCAGATGATGATGATGATGCTGAGGAACAGCCAACGTTAGTTTCAGCAGAGGCCTGGAAGATGGTGTCAAGATTTAGCCAGTCAAGAGTCAGAGCTCCTGAGCGGCTTCTTATGCATGTTTCTTCTTGGGAAAGGATGCCAGGGCCAGCTGGACCTGATTGGAGCCCTGTGGCAGTTTCTCTATCTGAGGAATACAACAAACTTCCAGTTCCAGCTGACAGATTTCCCTGCTCATTCTGAGCACAGACAGTCGGTTCATTCCCTGAAACCTGATGAGGTAGCTGTGTTCCAGCTCCATTCAAGCCTGGATAGAGGTCTGTTCCAGAAGCTTGACAAATCTCAAATGAGCCAGCATGTGCCAAGGGGTCCACCGGGGCGTTGCAAGCAGCAGATTGCTGACCACCCTGAGCAACAAGCACCCCATGTGGCTGGACGCTTTCTGGAGCAACAGAGCCCAAAACTGCCTCTTGATGGTGTTGGAACCAGTCAAGTGTACTTTGAGTGCCGGGTGACAAGGGCTCCACAGATCTCAGAAGGGCAGAAGGTCTTCTCTCTGGAGGAACGTTCCCACGTCCTGTGCCATGTGTGCCTGCTTCACTTGTATGCAGCAGACTGAATGGCCCTGAAGCACTCCGTGACATAAGTACTGTCAAGTAATCAAGCAGGGGACTCTCCTGTGTTCTTGCCTCATGCCGCTGCTGCTGCTCCTCCTCCTCCCCCTCTTGTTGAACTGGACTATCCCCTTTCTTCTTCTGCTCCTCCTGCTCCAGTTGCTGCTCCTGCTCATGTTGCAGCTCCTGTGATTCCAGATATTGAAGAGCCAGCTGTTGATCCACTTCAAGAAGAAGCTCTGCATTCTGCCGTTGCAGCCTCTTTACCATCACTTGCTGTGATGTGTGCACCGAAGCATTCAATGCAGCCTGATCATGCACAGGCAGAGGATGTTTTGTTCCAGATCTTGGCAGCATTGGCGAATTATTAGCTCTCTGATTCTGCGGCAGGGGCAGATGCTGATCCTCCAAAGCTGTTCGTTCTGGCATCTCCAGCAACATCACCTTCTGCCCCTGCTTTTCCTGCTCCTGCCTCTGCTGCTGCTCCTGCTTCTGCTTCTGCTTCTGCTGTTGTTGCTGTTGCTGCTGTTGTTGCTGTGGCTGCTGCTTCTGTTGCTGCTCCTGCCAATGCTGATGTTGCTGCTGCTGCTGCTGCTGCAGCTTCTGCTTCTGCTGCTGCTGCGGCGGTGGCTGCTGCGGTTGCTGCTGCGGCTGCTGCTGCTGCTGATGCTGCTGATGCTGCTGCTGCTGCTGATGCTGAGGCTGCTGCTGCTGCTGCTCCTGCTCCTGCTGCTGCTGCTGCTGCTGCTCCTGATGCTGCTGCTGCTCCTTCTGCTGCTTCCACTGCTGATGCTGCTGCCAGTGTTGCTGCTGAGGCGACTGCTGCTGCAGCTGCCACCACTGCTGCTGCTGCCACTGTTGCTGTTGCTGCTGTTGCAGTTGCAGAAGTTCCTGCAGCTCTTGTTCCTGCTGATACTTCAACGCCAACACCTGATCCATCTGCTCTTTGTGCCACTGATCCAGCTGCAGTCGCTGCCTTCTCTGGATCTCCTCCTGCTGTGATGGTGACGGTGGCTGTGGCGGAAAAGGAAGGCCTGTGTCAGAGGCTGACCTCAGCTGCAGCAGACTCTGAAAGCCATGGAGCTGAGAGTAAACGCTCTCACTTTCCGATGCTTGCCGACGTAAGGTGCGCATGCTTTCAGAGTGCTGTCTGAATGCAGCCAGTGATGCAGGAGCAGGTACGTCACTGACGTGTCTACCAGCCGTGCGAGATCGAGGGTCATGAGGCTTTCTTAGCTCGTGCTTAGGAGTCGAGCTGGGGCACCATCTGGCAAGTGACACGTCTTCAAGATCTGCTGCAAAATCACTGTGGTCTCGAGATGATGAAGAGCTAGCTGTGGTTGATTGGCTCTGCGTCCCCATGGACCCAATCCTTGGCATTGCGTTGACCATGGTCAGTGAATGTCCTGGGGCTGATGCATTGAGCAGGTTTTGAGGCAGACGACTATCTGCATGACAGCCTGCACCTGCAACCATGGAGCGTTCAGCTCGTGGTTCTGATCCTTGCACAGCTGCAGGTGCATTTGGATTCGCAGTCTTACTTGTGAGGGTAGCTCTTGGGCCCTCCAGGGCCGCAGCTGAAGAGGCTGCTGGTGAACCAGCGGCAGACAGGGCCCTGGTAAGCAGGGGTTTCTGATATTTGTCCCCACCGAATGCTGCGGCTAAGCTCTGCAAGAGTGTTGGATTGTAGGAGGACCATTGATCAGGTGCAGTCTTTGGTGCGTCAGTCGGGGATCGAGATCGACGCTGCATCGATTTTGTCTTTGCTGCCTGTTCTGCCAGCATAGAAAGAGTCCTTGTTGGAGCTGAAGAAGGGGGACCCACAAGTGCCACAGAAGGTGGAGGCATGATGCTGACAGCCTTCGTGGCTGGTGATGCTGCTGGGGAAGGAGTTGTCTGAGAAGCCGACGCACGTTTGTTATTTCTGCTGGTAAAAGTGGAGAGCTTTTCAGAAACGGGTGCTGTAGTGGTCCCTCCAACACCTCCAAACCCTAGGGATCTGGAACCAGTGGCTTCTGCAATGGTGCTGGCCGAAGCATGCGTGCTCCAAGGAACTGCGGCGCTGGCGGACCCCGCATCCATTTCAGCAGGGATTCCCAGATTTGATTCAGAGTCGTGAGCGGTGGAAACGATTGGAAACGTGGGCAACCTCTCAAGGCATGTGCCTGTGCCGTGGCTCTCGGGATCTGTGGTTGGGAAAGGTCCCACTCCTTGGGAAGGTTCGGTGCTTGTGGCCATCGTTCGAACAGGGTGCTCTGCGTTTGAAGCAGCAACCTGTGCCACAGGAGTGGGGCAGCTCCCAGTGCTTGCAAAGGAGGTAAGCCGGTCCAGGCCAGCACTAGGACCACCTCCTCCACCAGTCCTCGCTGTCATTGCTGGCTGGCCAGAGCCCCAACCTCCTCCCCCTATGCGTGGGAGGTTGAGTGTGGCAAGGAATGCTCTTGAAGGTGCAGCACCATCTGGGATTCCAACTGCAGTCACGTTGCCAATGCCCGTCCGGCCTGTGGTGTCTGCAAGTGAGTTGTTGGTGCTGCCAGCCGAGGCCATCCTGTCCAGGATTGCGACCAGACCAGAAGTCTCGACAAATACATCTTCACTCATCATTTCAGGAGGAGTTTGCGTGTCCATAGCTGCAACTGGCTGTGGCGTGGGTTCTGCAAGCATTGGAAATTTTGGACTTGTGGAATGTGGTGAGGCCGGCAGGAGAGTGGACGGTCCAGATCTGGCTGCAGCGTCACCGACTGCCAGACCTGTCGCAGGTGTGGAGACCGATCGGAATGTGTTAGGCGTAATGCAGACTGTGGATGAAGAACCGGGCACATTTGTTGGGCTTCTAAGGACAATATCCCGGTCAGTGTCCTGTGACTTTCCCTGGCCTGCCACAACCAATCCGTCCACGGAAGCCACATCTGTGCCAGCCTGTGACGCTGCTGGGTGAAAGGCAGGTGTGAGACCTTGGAGCGAGACGCTGGCTTGAAATTTTCTGTGGTCTGCGCCTGCATCATAGCTGCGTGATTCTGGTTTTGTTGACGTGGGCGGTGTTGGTGATGGAAGCAGCGCCAGGGGACCTGAAAGATCTGATGGCGGCTGTCGAGGTGGAGCTGTTGCTGCTGGTGGTGCTGTTGTGGCTGGTTTCTGATCACATCTGGTTCCAGATTGTGGAGCTGCTGCTGCTGATGCTCGTGGTGCTGCTGCTGCTGCAGCTGGTGTTGGTGATGGTGCTGGTTCTGGTGCTGTTGCTGCTGCTGCTGCCGCCGCCGCCGCCGCTGCTGCTGGTGCTGCTGCTATTGGTGCTGATGCTGGTCCAAATGCTAGTACCGATGGTGGTGGAAGTGGCTGAGCTTGTGGTGGTGCCTCTAGTGTTCCTTCTCCTGCTTCTGCTCCTCCTACTCTGACATTGCTCATGCTGACTGTTGTGCTGTCAATGCTTCTCAGCCTGGACGCACCAAACCTGGCTGGCAGCACGAGGCTTGGTGCTGCTCCAGGTTCACTTTCCGGCAATAGGGCACCAGACACGCCAGATCTGGCTGATGCTTCTGCGCGTGCCGATCGGTTGCTTGTGGGCAGGTGGTTGTGGGTGTTGTTGATGACAACAATGGTGTCCCGCGAAAGGTCTCCACGCTTTTGCTTGCGCCCGGCAGGCAGTTCAGGCCTGTCCACAACCTTGCGCGCGGGGCAGCCAAGCCTGTCGCGCTCCACGCAGGCATAGTAGATCCTGCATGGATGAAGCAGGAACGTAGAGGCCTTGAAGCTGGAGCAAATCCAAGGATAGCAAAATCTGGCTGCAAGGAAATTGGGGTACACAGGAATTGCCTTCTCAGTGGCCTTAAGAGGTCACATTCCAGGGGCTTGTCATGGAAGAGGAAGGGAACAGCGACCAAGGACATTGTTGTGCCATGTTGAGGAATGCAGGAAAGCATGTCACACCATGTGGTTGACCGTTTGTTGCCGAAAGAATGGAAATCCACGTTCAGTTACAGAGCACTAGGAACACCATGCGATCGCAAACTTGTCTCCGCACGCAATGGCCGAATCAGGTTGCAAACAGAACTGGCCTGTCATGATGGAAGAGGTGGAGCCCTTAACGGTAAAACTTATGGCACTTAGTGCAGTGGTGGAAGCAGCAGCTGCAGTGGCTGCTGTTTAGGCTGGTGTGTATTCTTGGCAGAATGGAATGCCGACGGTGGGGAGAGTGGCAGCAGTGGTGACAATGCGGGTGGAGGTAGCTTCATCAGCATTGAAGAAAGTGTTTCATATGACCACCGTGTCTGTGGTGGGAGAAGAGATTGGGCCAAATGGCCAGGAAGAATGCTACAGTTGTGGTGGAAGTGGTGGCGGTGGTGATGGTGGTGGTGATGGTGGTGGTGTTGGTGGTGGTGGTGCTGCTGTTCCTGCTGCTGCTCCTGCTGCTCCTGCTACTGCTGCTGCTGCTGCTCCTGCTGCTGCTGCTGCTCTTCTTACTTCACCGTGTACTTTGAAGTACATGGTACACGTTACAGGGCTATGCGGTGTGCACACACCTTTGACCAAATCCAGCCGCCCAAACAAAGCAAGAGGCAGTATCTCCCATCATTGCCATCAAAGAGCAAGAGTACGCCTTCAGTTCCTCTCCAAGGAGTTCCTACGAATCAATCTTACGTTCCTCGGAAACAAAAAGAAACCCATTATGGGCACTCGTCAGCTCCATCGGTATGAACAAAAGAGTAGATGCTGCCACTATCTGATCGCATTTTCTCATAGAGAACGCCACAATGGTTCAGGACATGACAGACATCTCCATGCCAAAAGCTTTATTACGACAATGGGCATCTAGCTGCATGGCGTATCAGATAGAAACAAATAAGAAAAATTTGAGACACAGTAAGAGAGTATGTGCTTCTGAGTGAGTGATAGAATGAACGAGCGAGTGAGTGAGTGAGCGAGAGAGCGAGAGAGCGAGAGAGCGAGAGAGCGAGAGAGCGAGAGAGCGAGAGAGCGAGAGAGCGAGAGAGCGAGAGAGCGAGAGAGCGAGAGAGCGAGAGAGCGAGAGAGCGAGAGAGCGAGAGAGCGAGAGAGCGAGAGAGCGAGAGAGCGAGAGAGCGAGAGAGCGAGAGAGCGAGAGAGCGAGAGAGCGAGAGAGCGAGAGAGCGAGAGAGCGAGAGAGCGAGAGAGCGAGAGAGCGAGAGAGCGAGAGAGCGAGAGAGCGAGAGAGCGAGAGAGCGAGAGAGCGAGAGAGCGAGAGAGCGAGAGAGCGAGAGAGCGAGAGAGCGAGAGAGCGAGAGAGCGAGAGAGCGAGAGAGCGAGAGAGCGAGAGAGCGAGAGAGCGAGAGAGCGAGAGAGCGAGAGAGCGAGAGAGCGAGAGAGCGAGAGAGCGAGAGAGCGAGAGAGCGAGAGAGCGAGAGAGCGAGAGAGCGAGAGAGCGAGAGAGCGAGAGAGCGAGAGAGCGAGAGAGCGAGAGAGCGAGAGAGCGAGAGAGCGAGAGAGCGAGAGAGCGAGAGAGCGAGAGAGCGAGAGAGCGAGAGAGCGAGAGAGCGAGAGAGCGAGTGAGTGAGTGAGTTGAGTGAGTGGGTGGGTGGGTGGGTGGGTGGGTGCGTGGGTGGATGGGTGGGTGGGTGGACGGGTCGGTGGGTGGGTCGGTGGGTGGTTGGGTGGGCAAGTGAATTAGTAAGGGCATGAGTGAGTGAGTGAAAGGGCGCATCAGCAAGTGAGCGGGTGACTGAGTGAGCAAGTGAGCGAGTGAGCGAGTGAGCGAGTGAGCGAGTTTTCGAGTGAATGAGTGAAAGAGTGAACGAGTGAGCAAGTCAGCGAGTGAGAGAGTAAGCGAGTAAGCGAGTGAGCGAGTGAGCGAGTGAGCAAGTGAGCAAGTGAGCAAGTAAGCGAGTGAGCGAGTGAGCAAGTGAGCAAGTGAGCAAGTGAGAAAGTGAGCAAGTGAGCAAGTGAACAAGTGAGCAACTGAGCGAGTGAGCGAATGAGCGAGTGAGCGAGAGAGCAAGTGAGCAAATGAGCAAGTGAGCAAGTGAGCAAGTGAGTGGATGAGTGGGTGAACAGGTGAGCAGATGAGCGAGTGACTGAGGAAGTGAGGGACTGAGGGAGTGGGCGAGGGAGCGAGGGAGCGAGGGAGCAAGGGAGCGAGGGAGCAAGGGAGCGAGTGAGCGAGGGAGCGAGTGAGCGAGGGAGCGAGTAAGCGAGGGAACGAGTAAGCGAGTGAGCAAGTGAGCCAGTGGACGAGTGAGCAAGCGAGCGAGTGAGCGAGTCAGCGAGTGAGCGAGTGAGCGAGTGAGCGAGGGAGCGAGTGAGCGAGTGAGCGAGTGAGCGAGTGAGCCAGTGAGCGAGTGAGCGAGTGAGCGAGTGAGCGAGTGAGCGAGTGAGCGAGTGAGCGAGTGAGAGCGAGTGAGTGAGTGAGCGAGTGAGTGAGTGAGTGAGTGAGTGAGTGAGTGAGTGAGTGAGTGAGTGAGTGAGTGAGTGAGTGAGTGAGTGAGTGAGTGAGTGAGTGAGTGAGTGAGTGAGTGAGCGAGCGAGTGAGTGAGTGAGCGAGTGAGCGAGTGAGCGAGTGAGCGAGCGAGCGAGTGAGCGAGTGAGCGAGTGCGCGAGTGAGCGAGTGAGCGAGTGAGCGAGCGAGCGAGTGAGCGAGTGAGCGAGTGCGCGAGTGAGCGAGTGAGCGAGTGAGCGAGCGAGCGAGTGAGCGAGTGAGCGAGTGCGCGAGTGAGCGAG
>SZWC01019750.1:35779-48924 GCA_023375785.1 Penium margaritaceum
AGAGAGAGAGAGAGAGAGAGAGAGAGAGAGAGAGCTACTTAGTGTTTCTGTCTGCTCGTCTGGCTAGGTGGCTGAACGTTGGGCTGGCTGCCAACAGTGTGCTTTAGAATGCATTAACAAGCACCCAGCAATAGTTCATCATCTTTGCTGTCAACAGAGACAGGCCTTGTGTTCTGAGTTGGCCTGCAATTTTGTAGTCATTTTTAGGAGCGATCATTTGCAATGCGCTGACAGCAAGACCCTCTATCTGTTTCCAATCCAGTTAGATACTAGAGGATTTCCAATCCATAAACTCCTCACCGTTTGACTTGCAGGCCGGACAACCGTTTGTGGCCGTACTTGCGCCACCTGTAGCCATCGTCTCCACGAAGGTGGGACGGTCGCACGCTCGAAGGGCTGGGCTTGGACTCCGTTCCGTGCTCTGGCTCTCCTTCGCCGTCCCCTTCTTCCTCCGGTTCTTCGTCCTTAGATTGTTCCCATGGAAGAAAGTTTCCGTCAGAGCGCTCTTCACCAGTCTGACGTGGCTTCATCTGGCCCTCGCCCATCAGCCGTGACTCACTGTCGCCTTTTTGACTTGGAGCAGGAGACAAGCCGGCGGGCGTGGCCGGGAGTCCTTGTTCCTGCCGCTGCTGCTGCTTCTGCTGCTCCTCGCTTCCGGGGAGCACTGTGTCGTCCTGCATGCTCTCTTGCAACAGGGCAGCCGCTCCCTATTGGCTAGCAGCGGAGCTCATGCGTATCGAGATTCAGGTCAGCGGCGGGGGCAGCTGGGTCGCTACTCACTGGAAATCAGCGTGTCGGCAGTGGCACTGGCGGTCGTGGGCAGCTGACTGCGTTGGCAACACAAGCGGCCAGCGACGGCGGTGGCTCGCCTGCAGCGCCTACGCACGGAGTGAGCGGATGTCGATGAGACGCGATCCGATGTGGAACACAACAGCTGACTGCGTTGGATGGTCGTGCGGTGCAGTAGAAGTGCAGTGAAGCGCAGTTTGCAGTGCAGTTGCAGGCGACGACGGAGAGCAGCTGTGGCCTGCGCTGATCTTCGGTGAATGCCGGTGTAGGCAACGGATAGGTGCACCCAAAGCACTCATGGCGATTCCGTAAGCGTCTGGAGTGAGTCAGCGGACGTAGATGCGGCTGAATTGCGTTCTTCGAAAAGGCCGAAAGCGGCTGAGCGTAATGAACTGCTTGCCTGGCGAGCGAAAGGTTGCGATCGGCCATTTGTACTGCGGCGACCGCCCGGAGCAGCTAACACCCGGAAGGGGGCAGGAGTCACGAATGGGATCGAGATCTGGGCGCTGCGGCTAACGCGGTTTTAGAATAAGTGAGGCAAACGCTTTCTAAATGGTTGCGAGGTGTTGCCCATGGTGTCTCTTCCATTTCCTCCGGACTTTCCGTCGAGGGAAGGAGAAAGGGAAACATTGCCTCTCCCTTTGCTGTGGCTGCATCATGCAGCCTGCATGGGAAAACGACTGCGGTGCAATGTCCAGCGCTGTTTCGAAGGATGCTGTTGTCGCGTTTGGTATCCAGTCGTTCGCTTGCTCCTTCAAATTTCCTTCAAACACAGTCCTGCTTGCTTGCTCCGCTCGTCTCGTTTGCTTGAGTACCAGACGGTTTCTGAACCAAACGATTCCCTTCCACCCATCCACGTGTTCGTCGGATCATGCATTAGTACGTTGTCTATTTAGACGGTTTGCATCATTGAGTGCGCGTCTGCCGCATGGAGTACCCAGCTGCTACTTCCCATGCATGCCTGTTCTATTGCTGCGGCTGTGAATCATAGCATGCGATACAGCAGTGCTCATGCTAGAACTGCTGCTGCTGTCGCGTCGTAAATAGCTTGCCTCCTTCCGCAGGTTATCGGCTTCTCTGCAAAGACGCGGCATTAGTCGCGAACACGCTTTGCTGCTGCAAAGTTGCGTGGCTGCTGTGCAGTTGTGCGGCGCTTCTAGCCGCCCTGCTGCGCTGAGCTAACCGCGGTGCGAGATGTGCGGGGTGTGCATCTGCCGGTGTCCGCCTAGGAGGCATGCAGAAGCACCGGGACGACGGTCCCATCCACAGCAGAGGCGGTGCACGTTGTCAGAGAAATGAAGGCAACGACTGTGGCAAAACTCGAAAAACAAGAGAACAAGAAGATGGAAGTTCTCACACGACATTTATCTCAACACCAAGACAGAAAAAGCACTACTTACAATCAACCATTCAGACGAACTATACAAATTTTCTAAACATTAGAAACGTCTAGAACCTCACATCTTTCTCTTCTTTAGCGAAGGCCAGGCTAAATGTTCATCTCAAAATTCTACCTTCTGGAAAATCCTTCTCTTGCATCAATTGGTACATTCCCCTCAATCCAAATAAAGCACTCCTTCTATTACCAACCTCGCCTCATACAACGTACACTAAGACACAAAACGAAGCACAGAATTCCCATATTTGAAGAAGTCTTATCATTTCCTAACATAAAACGGTAGAAAATAATGTAAACTTTTTAGCCAAAAAATAATAAACATTATGCCAAGACGTAAAATGGACTCAATTAATGTCGTGGTCCATGGAAGTGGGAAACCATAAAATATTCAACTATTCCTTTAGAGATTTCATGAGTAAATTTTATTTTAAATGCAAATTATAGTTAATTAATTGCTACAATAAACAAATGGGAGGATATTAGAAGCCATTTGGATGAAGTAATGTACAAGGTATAAAAACAAATAAAGACAAAAATTCAATTCAATCGTCTAAAAAACTCCAATTGATGTAGAAAAGAACTTTGAAAACACTAAATTCATATGAATTAATAGATCTAGATAAAATCAAAATTCTAAAATAAAATATATTACAAATGAATCATATAAGTTTTCATTAGAGAGCCTACGTTCAAAAATTGGTCATGCAAAGATCATTTCACACTATTAAACTTAAAAAAACACTTAAACTGAATTACTATAAATTTTATGATAGAACTTGTACAACCATCTTCTTGAAAAAATTAGTTCCATTTTTTACATTCCAAATAAACGGATGTAAGACTAAATTTTTACACACAAATCTAACCCGTGTAGTTCATTTCATTTCTTCTCATTTTATGAAGCGTACTAAATTTTTTCAAATGTTTTATTCATAGCATTTAAATCCATTCAAAAGCAATAACTCATTCACCAAGGATCTGATTATGGATAAGAACATGATTATTCAAGCAATCCTTTGCATCAACATGGATATTGTAATAAAAAAACTTGAATATCATGTATGAAGGAGTACATACCATGTTCTATCCTCATTATGGAAATCACTTTTAGTGAAATATTTCTATCAAGGTGATTATATTCTTCTCATGTGCATCAAATTGTTTTGTATCATGGGGAGAACTACATCCCATTTAATTTTAATTATTATGATATTCATCACCATTTATCCACAACCAATCCGGAAATTCATAAGTGGTCATTCTCACATGGTTTCTCATCTCAACCAATTCAAACGAGAGAAAACATCGAAAATACTAATGTTGAGCCTTCCACCACTAAACAAGTAGGGCACGTCAAAATATTAAATCTATGAATTTAATAATTTTTTGCATCATAAAAAAAAGTAGAATAAAACCATAAAAAATCTAGCTCCTTACTAAGGATTGCATCCTTACATCATCACGCATTACCTACCCAATTTCTTACATTGTTTAGAAAGGCATATACAAATCCGTACAACGTTCTTTTGTAATAATTGGAAAATATGATCCACCTCCAGGCATATATATACTATCTATATTGAAAATCTAGTTATATATCTCACATATATGGATTTCAACTTCATAAATAATCAAGTTCACATAATAATTTCCTTATAAAATCAACATATGTGAGCATTCAATGAAGTTATAAGTGTAAAATACTTCTATCATATGTAAAATTAATTTAATTGGTTGAAATTATTTCCATTCTGCTTGCATTCATTATCTATTATTTCTTCACTACTCATGTCTTTTAAAAATAAGGCTCAAAAATATTCATCAAAAAATGATGAAACATTAATGCATATCATGTGCTATTATAGTCCCTTGAAAATCTTTAATTTTTTACATATGTATCCAATTTCTTTTCAAAGGTTAAGATCAAGTTTTTTCTACAAATGTTTTCAGAATTGTACAATTATTTCCTTTATTTTCCTTATATTTATTATTTGAAGTTTCGAAACGGTTATTAATTTATTTCTCTTACCTAATTAGTTTTGTAAATTATTTTCTGAAATTTTTAAATAATTTTTTCATTATTTAAATCAAAGCTTTAATTAATTTCATTTTTTAGCATGAATGTAATTTAAATCAAGAATAAAGCATTAATATTATATCCAAAATACATTTCTGAATTTTTATTCATGTTATTTATTAATTTTGATTTTTTTTATATTTTCTTCTTGGTCTTTTTTGTTTGACCATTTGGAAATTGTTTTATTTGGTTTCAATGACAAGGCGACATATTTATCATATATTAATGGTTTTTCCTTTTTTTCCTGGAAGATTAATGATCAAGTAAAAATTGTCCAAATGAGGAAAGTCTCCTCTTGTCGAAGAAAATTATGGTTATTAGTATCGTGTCAGGAACATGTCAAGATTTATGTTGTAAATTTTGAATAAAGTTTTTATTCAATACAATTTTCATAATGATGTAGATTAAATATGATCCCTTGATTTTTGGGGGATACTTTAGCATGTTTTTTCAACTTAGTTGAAGTGAATGTATATCCGTATTGAAATCCTCATATAGTTCATTTCATGCTCTAATGTCTCTTTTGGTGATTTGAATCACGTCAAGAGACGTGACCATCCTGATGCACGGAATATATTCGGGATTAGGACATGGTGGCCACATTTTTTCACAATCATTCCTTAATTCACACACCATCTTTAAGGATTGGTGATGGGTGTGCTTCATGTGGGTGATGGAAACCTCCAACCTCGAAACAAAATACGTCAAAAATCATTAGATATTACTGGAACCAGGAGGTACTGGGATTTTCGGAGTGTGGATGCGGGTTCCAAAGGATTCGTCTAATTTGGTTTGTCAACTGAAAAAAAGTCGTAAGTTCATGTTACGTATATTCTCCCTTCGACTTTGATGTATGCATTGTTTGTTTCCGTTTTATATTGAATCATGTGTCGTACAAAAGTTCGATAACATCTCCCGTTAGTGTTGTCGAGTCGCGCACGATGCGCCTTCCGAGTTCAGCAGTCTTCGAGATGCCAGTGGGCTGTATGAATTGGGTCACCATCGTGTCGCCGTTTTTCCATATTTTGTATTTTGATTTTGATTTTATCATGTTTTCTAACCCCTTTTCTACCTATTTTACTACGATTGCGCTTAGTTGTAGCCCTTTGTTTTCAGGATCGCCAAATCACTTCGGTTCAACCAACGTGGGAACATCGCATTCGAAGATGGAGACACTTTTGTGGAATGTTTTTTAGTCAGGTTCTAGCATCCAGCCTGTTTCCATCTGATCTCGCGCTCTTCTCATTTGCATCCTATCCATGTTTCGCCATGATATTCTCCACGAATCGCTTCGATCAATTCTTATTTGTTTGTCAACGTGAACATCACCGGCCTCGATTTAAATGGTTGGTTATCGGACGGCCACTCCTGAATCTTTGTTTTTTAAGTACATTCAGAGAGGATCTTCATTTCTAGCGGGCTATGCAAGTATGGAGAATGACGTCCGAAAGGTCTCAACGGGTGCGCCTAGGAGTCGTTGGAATGCGTCATCAACGACGGATTCCAGCGAAACCAGAAAGTAATGCGGACCTTCCGACCCTTGTTTGTTGATTTGTGTATGGTGTTTCTTTCATTTGCTCAAATTATGCTCCCGTTTTGAAAAAGCGCCCATGCATTCGTGGTTGGAATAGATTAGCGGACGCCGAATCGGCGTCCCCCATGCTCTCCATCGGCGACACGTTGAGGTCCGTTCGCGAACGTCGCTTACGAGCGAGGGCATTGGTCGAGAGCGAAATCGGACTGCGAGGATAACCCGACTATAGCTAACGAACGCCCAACAATCGCGGATCGATGGTTGAGCAATCGTTAGCGTTTCATTGGGCGTTCATCGAGAGGTCAACAGTCGAATGTTTACGATGGGTATAGACATGGCACAAACCGATCCGCAACGACATGTCTGCTACCGACCCGATGAACGCGGCTAAACCAAGTGAAGGGTTTACAGTTCGGAAATACGCTTATCGTGCCACACTTTTGGCATGCCATCGACGTCCCAACAATCGTTGCACTTGCCAACGGTAAAACTAGAAAAAACTGGCAAAAGGATGCCGGAGAACAAAAAATGAGTGCATACACGTGTGAATTTCGCCGACCCTCTTCAGAAAGTCAACTATCCAACCAGCAACGGATCCCGACGACTCCCAGGGGCACCCAACGAACGACAAATCGGAACCACTGTGACAAACGAACACACGCAGTTCCATCACGACACCATCAAAATGACAACAGGACGGCTTGTACGCGTTTTTCTCTTTGTCTTCTTGGTTAAATCACAAGTAGTCCCACTAGGAATATAGCAATTGTGCCGACCTTGTGCCGCTTTGCCGTCCATTCAGGCCGGTGCCGCCGTTTCAAAGCTTTGGCTTTTTCAACATGCATCCGGAATCCATACGGCAATTGTGTATTTTTCCCTGTGGATAACTGTTGATGTGCGCGGCTGCGCCAAACTCAACATGCTTTTCGTCTCATTCGAAAACTTACATCCTGAAAGGACACCATTCATGAGTGGATCCATTCACTTGCTGTGAGACGTGAAAGAGAACAGTCTGTTTTAAGGGTGAAATAGCTCAGGTGCCAAGACCACGCGAAGTATGAAGCTGTTATACCCGCAAGTCCGAATGTTTACATGGCATACTCACATATTTAAAATAAGGAACAAGCTATCCGGCCCTCGCTCGCCATGCTCAATCAGCCACATGCTGCGCTAATCGAGTATGGCAACGAGGGTCATGTGACCGTCGCTCCATCACGGCCGTGACTCCCTTGCGAGATCGCGGTGGAGCGATGACCCTTTTGTTTTTTTACACCCAAACCCCCTATTATGGTTTAGGATTTTTATTTTTTGAGCAGGCGGAGCCTGCGCAAAACATAAAACCCTACATCATAAGAGGGGATTTGCGCGTCGAAAAAAAAAAAAACAAAAAAAGGGGCATCGCTCCATCGCGATCAAGCGAAAACACCCATTTCAAAATTTGGAATCTTTTTTAATGGCACACAAACCACCCCTGGTTTGCGGAAAATACTTTCAAACCCAACCCCTTTTTACATTCGGGGTTGAGGGTTTTAATTTTTTGTGCGGGCATCTGCGGGGCCCTGTGCTTGCAAGGCCCAGCAGATGCTCGCACGCAAACCCCATCGTCGAAAAATAAAAAAAACCTCAAAAGACGTGTTTTTCATTTTTCGAGGAGTATGATGGCGTCAGCATTCCGGCGCTACATTCCATGCAGCGACGACATAGTTTTTTTGTGGATACGTCGTTTCTTTTTTTCGACCTGTGGATATCGTAGCTTTAATTTATTCCTTACTGGGCATCCCTGTCTAATTCAGGAGGTGCGGGCATGCCAGCTTAAACTTTGGACATGGTGGGTATTTAGTCGCTCGGTCCCTGTTTCAATAAGTCTGTTTTCGTGTGCACCTCACTGCTAAGCTGGTCGAAACGGGTGAGGTGGTTTATAGGTGAAGGTTCAACAAAAAAAAATTTAGGAAAATTTTGGGATTTCACATTTATTTATTATATGATAAATGCAATGCAACGTTTGCTCGAAGAACATCTATGTAAAATAGGGAACCTTGTTGGGGCGGTCTTAAGGTCTAAAATGCTCAAATCAAGCATATTACGTCCTTGACGTAAAATAGTCCAAAAACTCCATGCGTGTGAGTTTTTTTCCTTCCATACATTGCCTAGTATGCCTCAACACTCAGATTATAAAGCCGATCATACCAGGGGATTTTTGCACCTGGTCTGACCTTTAGTTTCCTTCACAAAAAGTTCTAGAAGGATCAAAAATTCTCCAAAAAACCACAAATCTATCACAAACATTTTGGATATTTTTATGTTCGTGTTGTGATTTGTGACGTTCTTGTACAATCTATTGTGACCACTCGGCCGTGTCCATACTCGTGCAGATCCCTGAGGCGGGCCCTGGTGACACCGATGCGACGACTGGCGACGGACTGCGAGCTTGGAGCTGGCCGACTACCGTTCCAGAGCCCCGAACACTGCCGAGACTCCCTGCTGTTTTTCTGCAGCTTGCAGGAGTCTTTTCGGCGGACTGGCCATGAGCCCGATTTGCATGTTTTTGCATTGCGTGTCCACCGTCTTATGATGGATGCATGCATGTGACAAGTCGTAGCGTCCGTCTTGTGATCCTGCATAGGGATCAAAAAATCGCTACTTTCCTGGCATAAATCACCGATTAAATCGCTCAGGCAACTAAATCGCCGTTTTTGGGGCGATTTTTTCAATAAAATTTTAAATTTTCAAAAATTTATTTTTTTGAAAAACCCCAAATTTGAAAATTTTCATAGGGAGGTCCATTTGAGAAAAGTGAAGAAAGCAAGGATGTTGGAATTGAAGGGAGTGGGGAGGGCTAGGTTGTAAGGACTCATGGGTAAAAAGCTTGAAAGACATCTAGTGGAGGGGGTCATCTTGGGAGATTTTGGAGATTTGGGGTGGGGGGATTTTAAGTTAAAAAATTTAAGTGGGGAGCGATTTAATCAATACTTTCCATCTGCAGGAATGGCGATTTTTTCGGCGATTTTTAATAAGTAGCGATCTGAGCGATTGGTGATTTTGGGATCCCTGATCCTGCACGTCTAGGATCAAACGGCGTAGCATTCCGACGTGTGCGCAGAGTTATGGCCAAAACAGTGGTTTTGGGCTGGTTTAGGACAGCTCTTGGACCGCCGCGTGCGACACCCGCAGTGCGCCGCCGCGGCAGGCATTTATGCCATGGACTTGTCATTTTTCATTTCTCTCTACAAACGCTATTGAAGCATTCAGACACTTTGCCTTGTGTCCCGTAGCCAAACTCTTGTCGTTGCGTGCATGACTTATGACTGTCGTCACCGTCTGATCAGGCACTGACGCCTGGTCAACGGAAGTGTTGCTAGGAAGCTTCCTTGCATCTTCTCATGGTATTAGAGCAGTGAGACAGTTCTCACTTAGCTCCGCAGCAGAGACGCAGCAGAGCAGCAGCAATGAGAGTCACCGCTGCAGCAGATCCACTGGGGCCTGTCGAAGACAACCGGTCGCTGTCGACGGAGCCCACACCCATCACGTGAGACCGTAGGAGCGGCGTTGCCACCATGCCAGCAGCAGCATAACAGCGGAGCAGCAGCAGCAACAGCAGCAGCAGCGGCAGCAGCAGCTTCGTAGCAGCAGCTACAACAGCGCATGGCGGCTGTAGCGAGTTCAGCCGCCGTCCGTAGCCGCAGCGGCAGCAGCGGCGTCAGCAGAAGAGCAGCAGCAGCGGCGGCAACAGCAGCGCAGCACCAGCAGCGGCAGCCGCGGCGGCATCAGTAGAGCAGCAGCAGCTGCAGCAACAGCAGCGCAGCAGCGGCAGCAGCATCAGCGCGCGGCGGCGACAAGGAGCAGATGCCGCTGTGCGCAGCAGTAGCAGCGGCATTGCGCAGCCACTGCTGCCACTGTTGCACACGCAGCCACGCAGCTGCTGCTGACAGCACAGCTGCAATAGCAGCTGAGCGGAAGCTGCTGTGCAGCCACCGCGCAGCTTCCGCGCACGCGTCGCGGAGCGACTGCACGCTCTCGCTGATCCACGAGAGGAAAAAAAGGAAAGGGGGAGTTGAGCTGACGTCAGCATTTTTGCTTGCTGACATCATCAGGTGGTGCTGACGTCAGCAACCATCTGCTGACGTCAGCACCATACTTAGCCAAATTTCTGGCCGGATAGTCAAAAATTGCCAGCGTCTCAACTCCTCGAGAAACGCTGACTGTTTTGCAATCCAACAAACCTGACCTGTTGACCCATACCGAGAGGCGACATGAACTCGTCTGACAACAAGGGGAAGGGGATAGGTGATCCCTCCTCCTCTTCTTCTAGGGTCCTGAGCCCACGCTCGCAGGCCATTGAGGACATGCGGAGCCAGCAGGATGAGATGCGTCGCCTACAGCAGGAGCAGAATGATGCCATCCGCACGCGGACTGAGTTTGTGCGTGCCCAGTCCACGGTCCCACGGCAGGTTTCCGAGGGAGCTGCCGGCGTCGCGGTCTCTACACAGCAGTCGGCTCAGGCACCCACGACAGGAGCTAGACCTGACCCACCACCTCTTGACCTCCTGGATGATGATCCATTCATGCGAGGCATGATAGGCGACTCCCCGGATCATGAGATTCGAGTTCTTTAGGAGCGCCTTCGTCAGCTGCAGACGGGCACCAGATCTCCTCAGTTTCCTCCGATACGATCGTCACCCGACTATCCCGGTGACTATCCCGTTCCAAGAGTCTTCCCCGTCCCTCATCCTCCTCGATCTACGGTTGTTGTCCCCACGGAGCGGCAACCCAAGGACTTTGAGACACCACCTCCACGGTACATCAGTGAGGACGGCTTCGACCGCTGGGAGATCCTCTTTCAGGTTTGGGCTACTTCAGAGGGAGTGTGGCCCTACTACCACATCCCGTATCAGCCTATAGACCCAGCACAGGTGCTGACAGCAGCCAGGGCGATGCGCGAACTCCTCTATGCCATGCCACACGAGACCGTCGTCGATTTCCGCCCCTCCCTTGGCGAGGCCTGCACAGGCACCGGTGCCGATCCACGCGGAGGTTGGGATCTAGCCTTATCCTTGCTGGCCGCAGAGACGCACGCCACTCGTGCAGCACACATTCTTGCCTTCCACTCTCTCCGTCAGGGGCCTGCAGAGCCTGCAGCCGATTACTGGCGACGCTCCATGCGCATCTACACGCGCCTTGGGACCTCAGGAAGCACACAGCTGTGGGCGCTCCGTACGATGATGCTCGAAGTTTGCCTTGAGTACACTGACATCTTCACACGGTACAGCAACACTGTCCTCGAGCCCTTTTCAGCCACTCTGCAGCTTCTCCCCTGGGCGCATCAGCTCTTCCTCCAGGTCACTTCAGCCCGTGAGGCAGCCGTGGCCCATCAGGAGACTTCTCTTGCTGCAGCAGTCGTCGCATCCCCACCATCTTCCCTCCTGCAGTCTCCTTCTTCATCCTCCATCACGTCCTCATCTTCGTCCTCTTCGGCTCCGCCCACACCCACTCACGCACAGGGTGTTGTAGCAGCAGCTCAGGGGAAGAAAAAGAAGGGGAAGCATGGATCAGGTCAGCAGCAGTCACAACAGCAGTCGTCATCCAGTGGTAGCAATGGACGTTATGTTCACTACTACAACTCTGGAGGCGCCCATCGGTACACCGAGTGCCAGTAGCCGCTCGATTGGGCGCAGATTACTCGTGGGCTCCAGGATGCACACGCCCTCCGTTCCAAATCCAGCACGTCATCCTCGCCATCCTCCGGACGCATGGCGGCCACGACTGCAGCTGTTCCCGCCTCCTCACCGGCGAGTAGCAGCGATCCGGACCCATGTGACTGCACCATCGATGAGCTCCGACACCTTCTGGCGCTCCACTTTTAGGGAGGTGCGAGTGTGTTGTCATCGTCGGGTGGTCCACAGACTGTCTGTCCGTCCGTTCCTATGGCTCGTGATGACGCGTGTGGGGGAGCACAGTCAGCATGTGATGATGATGGGCATGAACTGCACCGATTGGGTTCATGAGTCTCATCTTTGTGCCCTGCGTCGTTCCTCCCCACTGACGGCTCAGCGTCCCTCTAATGTCGAGTGTTCCATTGCCCGTTGTACAGTGACGTCCACCAATCGTGACTCCGGTGGCACTTGGATCATCGATTCTGGTGCCACTCATCACATGACGTGTCGTCGTAGTGATTTTGTTGTTCTCAACCCTGTCACGTCTGTCCGTTCCGTCCGTACAGGCTCTGGTCAGTCCTTGCCAGTCCATGGTGTTGGGGTTGTATGTTTCAACGGTCCGTCTGGCCCCCTGTACCTTTCCAACGTGTTGTTTGTGCCTGATCTTGAGCTCAGCCTGCTTTCTGTGCGTGCCTGCACACTGATGGGTCTCTCTGTGGAGCATACCGCAGACTTAGCGACTGTGACTGCTACTACCACTCACAGCGTTGTCCTTCGTGCCTCAGTTGTACATTATCTGTATCGCGTCTCTCGGACCTCCTCCCCTTGCTCTCCTTCCTCCTCCGGTCGGGTCTTTGTCACTGGTGTTCTGTCTCTGGAACACCAGCGGTTGCTTCATCCTTGTCTTTGTCACGTGGGCTCCGATACTGTGTCGAAGCTCATTCGGAGACAACCATCTCTTGGTCTTGACGCGGCTTCTTTCGAGAAGCCACCCAAGACCGACTGTCTTTTTTGCGCTCAGGGGAAGATGCACCGATGCACCTAACTTGACTCTCGTTCCCGAGCACTTCGGCCTCTCGAGTTAGTTCACTCAGACATTCTCGGTCCTCTTCCGGTCGAGTCCCTATCTGATCGGGGTCGATATGTTATGACTCTGACTGATGACTTTGCCCGGATGCGGTGGGTCTATAACCTACGTCAGAAGAGCGACGCCGCCCTTGCGGTTCGACTCTGGCTAGTGATGGCTGAGCGTCAGTCACGTCACACGCTACAAACTTTCCGCTCGGATCGCGGTGGTGAGTTCCTTGGCGAGATGGACGGATTCTTTTCTGAGCACGGGATTTTTCACCAGGTCTCCGCTCCTGATACCCCTCAGCAGAACGGTGTTTCCAAGCGCAGGAACCGCACCATGGAGGATGCGATTCGCGCTATGCGGTCTGAGTGCGGTCTCCCTGAGTCCTTTGTCTTTGAGGGTTTCGCCTACATGACTTGGGTCTGGAACCGCCTCCCGCACGGTCCGCTTCCGGACCATATTACACCGTATGAGCTCTGGTTTGGACACCGTGCTGACCTTCGTCTCGCTCGCGTCTGGGGATCCCTGGCCTCCGTGTGGTACACCGAGGACCAGCAGGGGTCCAAGGTCTCACCTCGGGGCCGCTTGTGTGCCTTCGTAGGCATTTCCCCGCGGTCGAAGGC
>SZWC01019751.1:29202-41625 GCA_023375785.1 Penium margaritaceum
CCGAAAGGTGGTGATACTTCTGTTGTAGATTTTTGAGAGTGGTAGAAAATGTAAGAAGGTTTGGGAAGATTCACAGAGGGCAGGGGAAACTGGCCGGTTTGCCCTCAACCGTCGGAGTGAATACCGCCGTCTTTGCGACGTGATGGGTTGTTTACGTAATAACAGGAACGCCCACTCGGGGAGATTGGGGACTCGTGTACGTCTAGTATATAACACTTCCCCCCATTTTAGCCACAATGTCCCAGTGCACGTGCAGATGTGGCGCGGTGACGGCAGTATCAGCCGTCGATGATGTGATCAATGTCTCGGAGGTTGTCGTAGGGTTTCTAGCTGCTATGCGCGGTGTCGTAGCCTTGCCACTTGACGATACACTTTGTCGTTTTACCTTGTTGTTGGTGGCTAAGGATGTCCTTGATGACGTACTCCGTGTCCTCATCAGATTGAACGGGAGGCGGAGGAGGAACACTTCTTCCGGAGAAGTTCTCTTTGGTTTCTTGGAAGTGCTTGAGTTGAGGTATATCTAATCGTTCCTCTTTTATACACTACACGATCTATGTATTACATGTATATACATATATATATGTATGTATATGTATAGGAAGCTTCTAGCAGGATTCCTTACCGTTCAAAGGTACGTGTTCACCAAACAATGTGTGATATGGGAATACATTTTCAGCGTTTATAAATTAAGGGTTTTCTTTATTGTGATATTTGAATTCCAGTGTACCCATTATTCTTTACCTACCTGTTTGGAGGGGGGGGCAACATGGGAGCCGGAGAACCCCCCCCCCTCCAAAAGGGCAAAGTGTATTAGTGGAGTGTATATGATATGTGTATCTCACGAACATGTGAAAAATACACTAAGTGCATCATACACTTTGTGTATTTTCCACATGTCTGTGACATACACAGATCATACACTCCCCCAATACACTTTACCTGTTTGGGGAGGGGGGGGGGCAACATGGGAGCTGGATATCCCCCCCCCCTCCAAAAGGGCAAAGTGCATAAGGGGAGTGTATATGATCCGTGTATCTCACGGACATGTGAAAAATACACTAAGTGTATTCTACACAGTGTATTTTCCACATGTCCATGAGATACACAGATTATAGGCACTCCTCCAATACAATTTACCTGTTTGGAGGGGGGGGGTCAGCATGGGAGCTGGAGATCTTCCCCTCTATAAAAAGGCAAAGTGTATTAGGGGAGTGTATCTGATCTGTGTTTCTCACGAACATGTGAAAAATACACTAAGTGTATTATACACTTACTGTCTTTTTCACATGTTCATGAGATACACAGATCATAGACACTCTCCAAATACACTTTACTTGTTGGGGGGGGGGGAGGGGCAGTATAAGACCCAGAAATCCCCCCTCCCCCCCCAAAGTAAAGTGTATTGGAGATACACGGATCATAGACACTTTCACATGTCCATGAGATGCACATATCATAGAAACTCCTCCAATACACTTTACCTGTTTGGAGGGGGGGGGGGCAACATGGGAGCTGGATATCCCCCTCCACCCCCCGCAAAAAGGGCAGAGTGTATTAGGGGAGTGTATATGATCTGTGTATCTCACGGACATGTGGAAAACACACTAAGTGTATTATACACTTAGTGTATTGTCCACATGTCCATGAGATACACAGATCATACACACTCCTCCAATACACTTTACTTGTTTGGAGGGGGGAGGCAACATGGAAGCTGGAGGTCCCCCCCCCCCCAAAAGAGTAAAGTGTATTGGAGGAGTGTGCTCCCCACTACCGCGGGGCCCAGCAGGAGCCCAGGCAAGGAAAAATGGGCTGAGCCATGGAATGTAAAGTCGTGTCCATTATGTTTCCGCCAAGTACCGCATCTAGGAATAAGCGTTGTAAGTCATTATGGTAAAGGTCTAAGTACAAATGAACGTCTGTGTAAGCGAACTGTAGATTGAGTTGTGAAAAAAGAAAGCATGGTACTTGTTGAGTGTTTAAAACTTAAATACAAGCCTTCCAAGAACGTTCGCGTGTTAAATCATACAAAGACATGCTTACATGTATGAACATACATAGTAAGGCAAATTGTGATGTAACTTCCACGAAGGTACCATGAAATTTCCAGAGGCATACATTTGACATGTACACTGTATGAAGAATGTAACTTTTAGAGGCGATTAACCATGAATGCTTGAGTCTGCTGACATGGAACAACAGGTGAACTTGCATACAGTCAGGAAGCTTGAGTCATGCAACCACGGGGATTTGCATGCGCTCGATCTCAAATGGCCCCAACCATCGAGGTTTGAGCTTCAAATAGTTGGCTCCGTGGAGTTTGATGTTTGTCCAACTGGTTAGGAATTTATCACCAGCGGTAAAGACGACGTCCGTGCGATGTCGATCAGCTGCTTGCTTTATCGCTCCTTGTGTCTTTGCGAGGGTTTGCCATGTTTCCTACCAGATGATGGTAAAGTCTCGGCATTGAACGTCGATGGCGGGAATGTTGCTACGACTTTGTAGTCCGGCTGGTGTGGCGGGAAGTTGGCCATACACCACTTCAAACAGAGTTTTCCCTGTTGCGGTGGGAAGCAGCGGAATGATATGCGATTTCGGCAGTCAAGAGTTTTTGTGTCCAATCCGTCCCATAAGGTTCGCATAGTGTTTGAACAAGTTGTGCGAGCGTCTGGTTGGTCCACTCAGTTTGACCATCGGTTTGAGGATGAAACGTCGTCGAAAGTTGAATTATGCAATCGTAGCGATTCATCAGTTTGCGCCAAAAATGACTGGTGAATTGACCGTCTCTGGCGCTTGTGATGGGTCTAGGTACGTCGTGTAGTCGCACGATGTTTTTTAGAAAATATCATGCTCTTCTCTCGATGGAGGCGGTGGTCATTGTCGGAATGAAGTGGGACACTTTGGAATACATGTCGAGGACCACAAGGATTGCGTCATATCCCTCGGGTGTGACTGGTAATCCTGTGACGAAGTCCATAGAGGTGTCCGCCCATGGTTCCATTAGAATTGGGAGCGGTTGCAGAAGTCTGGGTGGCCGTGTGCAATGGGATTGTTGTCGCTGGCATGTGTCGCAGGTTTTGCAGAATTTGGGCATGTTGGATTGCATCTTGTTCCACCAATACTTTTTTGCCAGCTTCTTGAGCGTCTTGTCATCTCCGAAGTGTCCACTTGGTCCTGTGTCGTGGCACTTTTTGAGCAGCATTCGGTGAAGTTTGTCGTTGCGGGGAACGACCTCTTGGTGAGTGAATTGCCGTCGCTAGTAGGGTGCATCGTACCAGAGTTTTGCCTTGTCATATTCACCGTGCTGGTCGTAGCCTGGTGTGAGCAGTCGCTCAAGATATGGGTCTCGCTGCAGCTCAAGCATTGCCATGTCAGCTGAAAAAACTGGTTGGTGGCTGAGTGGCTCCGTGGTATTGATTTTTCCTAGCCAGTACTCGATGTTGTAGTTAAACCCTGATTAAATGAACTCCATCCATCGGGTTTTACCTCGACTGAGATTTGGCTTCATCTTCAAATATTGTAATGCATGGTGGTCGGTGTGCATGATGCACCGGGGACACTCAAGGTAACACCGCCATGTCTTGAATGCGTGCACAACCGCCAGCGTCTCTTTCTCGTGTACGAAGTAGTTGAGTTCCGGTCCTCGCAGCTTTCGGGATATGTAGACGTCCGGTTGCTTGCTGTTGCCGTGGTCTTGCAGGAGGACTGCGCCAATGCCTCGGTCTGACGCATCTGTGGCAATGACAAAGTCGTCCGTTGGATGAGCTAATCGTCGGGCTGGCGCCGAGGTCAGTGCGTTCTACAAAGCGGTGAATACTTCTTCTTCGTTGTCTCCCCACCACCACTCATTTTCTTTCTGAGTGAGTTCAGAAAGAGGTGGTGACGCTCGGGCATAGTCCCGTACAAATCGCCGATAGTAATTACAGAAACTGAGAAAAACTTGAACTTCTTGAACGTTGGTCAGCATCGGCAAATCAGCAACTGCTGCCACTTTTTTGGAGTCTATGGTGATCCGTCCACCGTTGACGACGTGGCCCAGAAACTCGACCGAAAGGCGACCGAAGTCACATGTTGAGTGATTTTTGGAAAACTTCTCTCTTTGTAAAACTTTGAGGACTTTTGAAGATGTTCATCGTGCTCCTTTGGAATGCGGCTGTACACTAGAATGTCGTCGAGGTACACCAGGACAAATCATAGAGGTATGGGTGGAAGATTTTGTTCATTGCTGTCATAAATGTTGCCGGGGTATTTGTAATTCCGAACAGCATGGTTGTGAACTCAAAGTGCTCATAGCGGGTTAAAAATGCCATCTTCTCAATTTTGGTATCTGCCACGTGCATCTAGTGATATCCGCTGTGTAAGTCGATTTTGCTGAAAAATCCAGCCCCACAGAGTTGGTCAAAAAGTTCATCAGCTGGGCAAAGAGGGTAGCCGTTCTTGATGGTGGCGTCTTTCAACGCTTGATTTTCCACGCACATCATCATCTCACCGGTTTTTGTTTCTACAAACAGTAGTGGTCTAGCATATGGTGACGTGGATGGGCAGATGAACCCCTGACTAAGCATCTCTTCAAGTTGCTTTTTAGCTCGGTCAGCTCATGATTGGTCATCTGATAAGCCCCTCCAACTGTGGATCTGCTACCCAACTTCAGTTCGATGCAATGCTCCATGTTTTGTTGAGGAGGTAAGGTTCTCAAGAGTTCGTTAGAAAAGACGTTCACAAACTCCTGGGTGAGTACCCCGAACTCTTCAGGTACCATCGCAAGCTTTGTCGATGCCGATGAGGCTAAGGAGGCTGATGGTGAGTCAGCTTCTGCCACTTCCCCTTCTTCCATTGGCTCGAGATGTATGAGCCACGCATGAGCTCCTCGTGAGCTTCTACGATTTCCTTTGTTGCTTCCACTTCTGTTGCTTTCGTTGTCGGCTTCCGTCTCGGACACAAAAGTTGTTATTTGGCACCGTCGATTTCCACATAGACATCACCGTTGTTCCAATCGACCTGCAGATTGTGCTGGGAAAGGAAATCTCGTCCAAGAAAGATTTTGTGGTTGCTCATTGGACAAGACTTCCAGACCTTTACATCTCGTACATCTCCCAGTTATAGTTCCTCCCGGAGTCTCCATATATGTAATCTCCCATCGAAGGTTTTTCCTTCAAACACCCCTGGTCCGGTCTGCAAACCAAGTTTACAAACCATGTCATTTCTCATGAAGCTGTGTGAAGCTCCTCCATCCAATAGTGCTAGTACCATTTTGCAAACTATGCATCCTTGAGGCTCTACTTTTTGCAGTATCGCCGGTTGATCGTCCTCGTACCCCTTGTCGAACTTTGCGATCTCAGAAACCCTCTACGACAATGAAGGCTCGGTTAGATGGGCAATTGTTCGGCGGAGATTGCTCCTCATAGACAAGAGTTGCACCTTTTTCTCATGCCCTTTACGGTTTCCCGAATTTATTTTTCTGTGACTTCCCCCCTATTTTGGCGTACTGCTCACTCCGGCAATTGCGAGCAATGTGCCCAACTTTTTTGCATTTGTAGCAGGTTCGCGTGTCTTTCTAGTCGACGACGTCCACTTCCATCGGAGTGGAGGAGTCCGCTAAATTTTTCTTTCCGTTTCCACTATAATTAAGGATAGGAGGTCGCCAGCCGTAGGATCCCTGGATCCGAGCATATTAGTCGATGCTATCAATCCTTCCTGCTACTGCGATCATCCACGTTTAGATGGCAAAAATAGCAAATGCTTGCCGGATATCTTGCTTGAGGCCATTGTTGTAGTGAAAACAGAGTTTGTCGGGGGTGATGTCTGCTCCGATGATGATCTCCTGGAATCTCCGCATGTATTGTGCAACGTTGGATGCAATGTTGCTCACGGTGACGCTGGAGCTTGTACCGTGCGTTAGAATTCTCATTCAGGCGTCTACAGCGTGCGAATTTTGCACTTGAGAATTCATTCCAGTTGGCTGGTGGTGTCAGCGCATCTTGCCACAGTGGGTTGATATGTTCCAAGGGAAGAAAACGTGCGGTCGGCGATATGAGACAGGCGCCATTGGCCGTTGATGATGCTCTGCCGGTCTCCTGTTGTCGTTAGATGGTTTTTAGAGCAGACCTACAACTCAGCGCCGTGCTTTGCAAAACCGCGGCCACAAGGTCAATTATCTTTTGGTCGTCGTTGACCCCAGCAGCGGTGAAGTACACCTCCAAACTCGTCAGCCACATCCAATCCGTCGTTCCTTTTTAGTTTGCAAGATCAAACGGTTCTGGTGGAGCCAAACAAATTTTGGGTTCTCATGAGAGTTGGGAATTTCTCTCGACCAGCACCGCTTCAGGAGTGCTTGCATTGTGAAGAGCCTCCATTGCAAAGTTGAGTTATTGGAAAAGATGGTTGTTGATTCCTTCGAGGACGATGATCCGGTTTGCCACTTCCTTGTTGATCCTGCTGTTATCGTCGAGGCTGTTGGTAGGGGCGGCTGGTTTACTACCGTTGGGTACGCGACTGGATTGGTCATCAAAGCAGTATGGGCTGATCAAACTGCCGCATAGCATGCCATGCCAGCATTTGCTGTCGCTTCATGGTTCGCATGCATCGGCATGTTCTGATCCTCCATTGTCGAAGTTTTCGGCGAAGACCCGCTACTGGTCGTCGGTTGTGCTTGCTTGCCTTACGTCATAGTCATAAAGTGTGCAAATTATTGACGTGCAAAATGTGCTGACAGCTTGTGCGAGGTGGTCATCGTATGGGTAAAATAGTCGAGTGTCTCTCTAGCACCTCTGCGCTCTGATACCAAGTGTTATGCCAAATGGAGCGAAAATGGTGAACAGGTAGAAGCTGCGAGAAAGAACACGATTTAGGATTTGTGACAATTCAGTGGTTTACAATTAGCGATAAGTGTACTTCGATGACTAGTGTCAAAATGATCAAACATTTACATACAAGTGTTGAGTTACCGGATTTGACAAGGCTTGCCAAAAAGTCGAGGGTCTTTGAGAATCGATGGGATGAGAAACTGCTAGAAAGCTTCCTAATCTTCCTGCTTCTGACGTGGCGACACTGTCATGTCAGCTGGCGCACTATCAAGCAAGCAAGTGCAAGAAACAGCAAGAGTTAGGCTAGGGAGACGCGCAAAGTCTCATAAGCTCCCATAGCTTTGTAATGCAAAGAGAGTGAATAACTGACAAACACACAGCATAAAAAGTTGCCGCGCCGCACGACAGGTGATGCACACGACAGTGCCAGTTTGTCCTAAAACAGGCCTGAAACCACTATTCTGGCTGTAACTCCGCGCATAGGTATCCAAACGCAACACAGTCTAAACCTAAAGATGTAGAATCTTGATCCGGACGCTACGACTGGTCACACGCACAAGTCCGGCATTGATCGGTGGACAGACAATGCAAAACATGCAAATCGGGCTCAAGAGGCAGTCCACCGAGAAAACTCTAGCGTGTGCAGAGAAATTGCAAAGCACCCCGGCAACCAGCCAGGATGTCGTGGCAACTCTGTGGCAGCTGCTGGTGGATGGAGCCTGCACTCGTCGATGCTTCGGCGCCAGCTACGTCCGCATCATATTGCTGTGCTCTCTAGTACTGCTGCTCCACACCACAAGTGCGAGGTGACAGGTGGAAGCCATATAAACCAAATACCGGGGTCTTGACAGTGCAAGAAGTCAATCACACACGTGTCAAACATCATGCAAGAGATACAACGAAGTAAGGTCTCCTTGTAGCCCTGGAAAACATCTCCGGGTGTCCGGGTCTCGACCAAACCATCCATGGATGATACAACACATGGAGGCAATGGGTCTCCAAGTCACACCGGTAGAACTCACTAGGTGCGCGAGTCTTGACCAGCATAACCTTGAGCATAGCATCCTGCCACACCCCAAGTAACCTCGCTGCTCTCAAAAGGGTGTCAGGCCAAAGCACACACACCAAAACTCCTCCAAGGCTGTAGAGGCTGATAGCAAGAGCAAAGCTGATGGTTGCTCCCAACACAATCCCTAAGGAGGGAGCACGGCTCTCCCATGGCCACATACCCCTCCACAGCAATAGCAAGGGTGACGACAATGTTGGTAGGTAGTGCTCGCACAGAGCCTCACCTCGGAGAGGCATCGTTGCTGTCGTCGTCGTTGTTGTCGTAGTTGTCACTGTTTTCGCCATCTACTCATGTGACTGGTGTAGCGCTAAGGGCCTCCTCCAAAAAACTCACCTGCTCTATGACCTCCATTTGTTTCGATACACATCACCTCGCGGCCTCTGTAGCGTCGAGGCGTATGTGGAGCTCCACGAGCTCTGACGTGGGAGCCAATTGGCTTGCTGCATCTGCGACATGTAGGTAGTCAATCACTGAAGGAACCTAACGGTGGACCTTGATCATTTTTGTGTCAGCACAAGCCACAGCCTCCCGCAGCCTTACGGTCTCATCCCGTTGGAAGGAGTGGAGCTGCGCCTGCTCATCGCACAAGTCAATGTCCTGTACGTCAGTCGTCGACTCAAGTGCCACCTGGCCACGAGCTACTGGTAGGGCGTGGGTGCAAGCTAATGAGTCGCCACGTAAATCTTCTGGGGCTATGGGAACGGCTCCTGCAAAGGCACCTCCTACTTGTGACACACGTGACACTCGGCCGTCTGCTATTGGCCGGACGTCGGTATGTGTAGGTACATCTGAATTTGCGGTGTCGTCGCAGTCATCGAAGGTGCAGGCGGTGCCGTGGTGCTCCTCGAGACCCCTGGTGCGCAGTCCATCATACACCTGCTGCTCGAGGTATGCCTGTCCTAGACGTGCATCTTGTAGAGACCACTCAGCTGCCTCGAGACGCCTGTGTACATCCTCCACAGACTCCTTGATAGCCTGTCGTACTAGAACATCCGCGGTGTAACAGCTACTGCTGGCCTCCCGGAGCTTGGCCAGAAGACTCTCAGGAGGCAGCCACGGTTGCCTCCTGAGAGTCCATTGTAGAGCGCAAGCGCTCGTGCACGTGAAGTACAGTTGTGTCGTTAGCTGGAACCCCCCTGGTGTTAGCAACGCTGGTCAAGGCACCCATGAGCCGGAGGTCCACAGCTCGCTCTGCGTCCTCCATGGTGGCTGTTGTAAGCTCATCAGGCACCGCCGACGTCGCACACACGGACGTTTGCCATTGTATAGGGGTCATCCTCTGCTCGTGCTATAGCTACTGAAAATACGACAGCACACAGGGCCTCTACGTTTGTCAATTACTCCATGTTTGACCAGCCCCAACGTATGACTTGTCGTCATCACAAGGGACATCTGCCCCCTCCTGCCAGTCAGCCACATGCTCTCGCCGTACAGCACTATCCGATGCAACAATCCTATGCTGTCTTGTGGTAGTCGGCAAACACTCCAACCCGCCACCGGCTGACGGACTGGCAGAAACCAAGAGAGGGTGGTGCACCAACCCCGCGACTCGGGACGAGGATGACGGCTCTGCTGTAACTCCTGCCACCGCTATAGCAACTCCAATCGTCTTGACCATTGTCAAGGTAACAACAGCCCTTTTTGCCTCTCTAGCTCTCTCCGCCTCATCGGCTGCAATCTCCAACTCAATCTCTGAAGCTGACTCAATGTCAGACCAGTCCTCCTCAGTCAAACAGTCCTCCTCCCACAGCGGAGGCATCTGTTCCCTCCAGACGATGCACCAACTGAGTGCGTCATGCGCCCCTTCCTGCTACGTCAATCCTCGACTCCACGGTAGTCGTCGGCAAACACTCCATCCCCCCAAAGACCGACGCACCAGCAGAAGATGAGAGGGGGTGTCACACCAATCCCACGATCGGGGAGGAGGGAATCGGCTCCTCAACAACATCCGTCACCGGTGGTGCTGCTACTTTCTGCGCTGTTGCTGCTGGCTGAGCACGTCGAACCATTTGTTCCATCTGCTGCCTCACGCGGCGAGTGCGTGCAAGGGGGTTTCCGCCAGAGGGGACGGCTAAGAGAACGACGGAGTCGAAGGTCAGAATGACTCCGATTGACTCTAGGACAGAGCGAAGAGCATCACATGTGGAGCTGAAGTCAAGTGGCGAGGGACCGTCGGTTCACGACAATGTCAGAGGTGAGGATGGCACGGAGGAAGACGGATTTGTCTGCAGTGGCATGGTGGCAACAACCCGCTCAGAGACCACATGGTTTGTGAGTTGTTGCACCATACGCTTTAGACCCTGGAGCTCGACGTATATCACCATCATGGCTCCACTGAGGGGTGCCGCGGTATTGGCTGGCAACGTCTCTAAGTTGGATGGTGAAGACAAAGGGCGAGACCGTATCCAAGGCGGTCGCCACCACGGAGGGTGCTGGCGACACTAGTGCCAACCATGGTGCCAACCCCCAAAGAAGTAACAAGTAAAGCCAGTAGACACCCGAGACGTGTGCCACAGTTGCAACTGCGAGCATGGACGTGGCGTCTGCCACGCATGCAGTACCGCCGTCAACCACGGCACCGGCTGCGCTCCCTGCCACACAAATGTGCTCATATCCGGAGTCTGGAGTGGGTGAGTGCACAGTGTACTCGCTCGCGCTGGTACAATGCCACAGTGCGAGTTGGGAGATTGAAGCACAGTCTCTCAGACGTACTCCAATGTCGTCACGAGAGCTAGTGTGATTTGTGGCCTCAAGTCGCCTTCGGTGCTGCTGCTGCTCTTGTCACTACTGCCTACGACCGCCATCAATGCTGACGGCGGTGGTCCTCGCCACACTCATAGCGGCTGGCAACACTGCTGGTGGTGCTGCTGCAACAGTGGCTGCTGCTCTCGCACCGGTTGCTCTCACCAACCGAAACTTGTAACCTCCGACCACCCCTCCCCTTTTACATTTTTTTTGTTAACCAAACGCTTGGTGCTAGTGGGTTTCCCCTCCTCAAGGTATTTTTGGATTCTCGACTTGAGGACCCCCTGTCCTCCACCCCCTTCTTTTGTTTTTTGGTCACGTGCAACGTCCTCTAGTGCCTTTTTTTTGTGGTTATTGTGGGACCCCTCAGTCCTCTCCCCCTCCATTCTTTTTTTCCTCTTGTTGTCCAGCTTGATCCTTGCCTCGAGCGAGGTCGTCGAGCAAGCTCGCCCGGCGAGCTCGCTCGGCAATCAAGCAGCTTCGTGCTGCTTGCTCTCAGCGTGAAGCTACAATGCAGCTTCGCGCTGCGAGCAAGTAGTAGCAGTTACTACTGTCGCTATGGCTGCTATTCCTACAGAGGTTGCTGCTACTGTTGTAGCAAGCGTGAGCAACTGCGGCCGCGTGTTGCAGCTGCCCGGCGCCGCCACCGCCGCTGCTGTGGGTGCCACTATGCATGCTGCCCGCCACTATTGCTGCTGCAACTGCTTGCCGCTACTTCTGCTCACTTTTGCATGCTACTGTTACTCCTAGCCGCCTGCTACTACTGCCGCTTGCTGCTGCTGCTGTTGCTACCGCTTATCATTGCTGTTGCTATTTGCTGTTGTCGTATGTTGCAGCTGCTGCCTACTACTACTACTACTGTTGCTGCTGCTGCTAGTTACTGGTGCTGGCTGCTCCCCGCCATTTATCGCTACTGCCTGTAGCTGCCTGTTGCTGCTGCCGCTCACTACTACTGCTGTTGATTGCTACTCTCCTTTACTGCTGCTACCGCCTGTTGCAGCTACTACCTACTGCTGCTACTATTGCTAGCTACTGTTGGTAGCTGCTCACTGCCGCATGCTACTGCTGCCCACAGCCCCTTACTGTTGTTACCCGCTACTGTTGTTACTGTAACTGCTTGCAACTGCTGCTGCTACTGCCTGCTACACTTGCAGCCTATTACTATTGCTGTTGTTACTAGCGGCTGCTGCTAGCTGCTGCTGCTGCTTCTGTGTGTGCCGCGTGTGTGGATGTACTAACTGCTGCCCTGTTGCTATGGCTGCTGCTGCCGTGGCTGTCACTGCCATACCTTCTCACCGTTCTCTCATGGTGGTTGCTGCAGCTAGTACAACGATGGTGGCTGACGTGGCTACTATGGGCGTCAACCTCGTCAACTACCTCCTCATGTTGCCTTGGCTGCTGCTGGTGTAGCTCCTCACATCGTGGCAGCACAAGCACTCCTCACAACGTGGAGCGTAGTGCGGTGATCACTCCCAGGATTGTTGCGGCAGCTTTGTCTCACACTACAACTCCTCATGTTGCGCCTCTGCTTCACAGCACCTCGAGCTGTGGCTTGTTGGCTCTGATACCACGAGAAACTGCTAAGAAGCTTCCTTACCTTAGAGCTGCTAACGTGGCAACACTGTCACGTCAGCTGGCACACTAGAAAGCAACCAGGTGCAAGAAACAAGGGTCAGGCTAGGGAGATGCGCAAAGTCTCATAAGCTCCAATAGCTCTATAATGCCGAGAGAGAGAGAGAGAGAGAGAGAGAGAGAGAGAGAGAGAGAGAGAGAGAGAGAGAGAGAGAGAGAGAGAGAGAAAGAGAG
>SZWC01019752.1:7752-23636 GCA_023375785.1 Penium margaritaceum
GAGAGAGAGAGAGAGAGAGAGAGAGAGAGATGAAAGAAGGTAGGGAGTAGGGGGAAAGGGGCATGGGAAGCACGTACAAACAACAAAACAAACGCATGGAACGATGAGAAGATGGAAGGACATAAAAACAGACATTTGAATGGGTAGATGGACGGACAGACGGACAGATAGATATCCATCTATCTGTCCGTCTGGATGGATAGAAAAAATGACAGAATAAGGGTCTCACAAAAAGATCGATTCATGGATGGACGGACAGACATAAAAACAGATGGAGAGACTCATGGAAATACGGAAAGACAAATGGATGGATGAACGGAAGGTTCAAGAGATACATGGGCCTAAAAACAGATGGATTTTGGACAAACAGAAAGACAGAAGGGCAAGTGGAGAGTGGGAGGCGAGGAGATGGACAGGAATACCTAGGATTTCAGAATTCAACATCTTAGTTTTTGCGACACATTTGTTCCATGATTTCGACCAGGTTTTTACTTTGTAACTGTTTTGGTGTTCCTAATTCATCAAATTCAAGCTTGGTGAAATCCATTAAGTTGACAACAATGCTAGTCAATTCTTCGATGCTAGACCCACATGTAATGGTTTTCTCTCCCTCGCAAGCCATTGGTTACATGCTCGCATAGCCATTGAAAAAATCGGGCCGTACGGATGAAGGCGCATTACTGCTGGATGGTGAATCTGTTAATGCGTCCTGGATGCAGTCAATGATAATTGCGGCCAAAAGTAGTGTTGTTCACGACCATTACAAGTGCTTTCTATCATGAGTCATTTATAGCGTGGAGAAATTCCTACAGAAAGTTACATCGGAGGAGCCTGTCCAGTGTTGGGAGTCACGAATGTGACGTCCCGTGCCTCTACGGCTTACTCATCATAGGTATCTTGTTGGTCGACAGAGGAGGCCAGACGCCCTAACCTATGGCGACGCCCCAACCTTTTGCGACGCCCTAACCTAAGTCTTTGACCACCTAGCACCTGGCATGATCCTGCTTGCTTTGACCCTCGAACTACTGTCCTTAAGGAACAGTATGTCCATACCTCCACCATCTCCATGAGAACATAATCCTTTCCACCGGTTACAAAAAAGTAGGTACATGCGTAGTGGATGGTAGAGCATCCACAGATGGCAGAGAATATTCAGGTGTGTCTTAACGAGCCCGCCATGCTAACAAACCCACTCAACAGAAATTCTATCCGCCAAGAGATCCGATGCATCAATGGTCAGCACGCGCCAAACGGCCTCACTACATTGGGAGACCGAGCTTTCGTACGGTCTTGGGTCCACAATCTTGTGACCAAAATAATGGGATCGTCATTGCGTGAAAGAACTACAGTCATCCAAAGGTTCTTAAGACATTGGGAGTAAAAGGTGATTTTCCTACGCAAACAACAGTGCTCATCAACCTCCATAAAATCTCTTTGGTGTTTTTCATCAACGTCGAGCACACCACGTTCCAACTCGTCCTAGCCTTTGATCACACCTACATGCCTAGACTGTAACGAGGTGCCCCTTTTTTCTGGCATACTCGGGGCCTCGTCCGAGTATTGGGGGCATGTAGGCCTTTTTCCGATTTTCAGAAATCCAGGTCGCGGTCGAGCTCACCTCCGCTCGACCGCTGATGCGAGGAGGAGGAGGAGCGAGCGCGCGAGCGAGCGCCGGCGTGGAGTTCACGCCGGTGCTAAGGCCCTGTTTCACGCAAACCCCCACGCGGCGTTCCTAACACGCCACGCGCGGGTGGCTTTCCCCCTCTCGACGGGTAGCGTAAAGGCGACGCTATCCGCCGAAGGGTCGTTTTGACGGACGGCCCCGGCAACGGACGCGGTCAACGGCATCAGTAAAACTGGTGACTGCAATCGTGCGACGGTTGCAGTTTTCCGGTGGCGTGTCCAACAAGGCGACCGCATGCACCGCCGGGAGGCATACGGGAGCAACGGGGCGGCTCGCCGAGAGACAGAAGGGACCGTCGATCTGGACGATCGACGGCCGGGGACTTCTCCCACTAGGCATTACGTGCAAGTAGAGCACCAGGTTCAGGTGCAAGCAGAGCACCGTGTTCAGGTGCAAGTAGCTTTTCGTAGCAAGCTAGGAAAGCAGTAGGCTGAGGCCTGGGCTAGCCAGCCGGACAGTATAAATACCCTGTACTCAGTTTAATGTGATTAACCTGTATTTTCCAGCTCTAGCTTCCTAAAATCTCCAAGTCTATCTTTCCGCTGCGACTGTGCTCTCCACACGCCAAGGCTAAATCTCCAGAGAGCACCCACTCTCACATCTGGTATCAGAGCCAGAGCCACGCGTTGGGCGGAAGCGCTGCCGGAGCTCGCGAAACTTTAAGGAGCAAAGGCACGGACTACGCCGGACAACGTCGAGGCTGATCGAGAGGGAGATTGCGGGACCAGACTTCAAAGCCAACGCACGAGCCAACCTTTGGAAAATGTTTTACATTTCCAGAGCATCCACACAGTTTACCGTTCGCGTGCGAGAGACGACGGGTGACTCCCACGCACTTCAAAGACCTCAGATTTTTGTCTCGCACTGCCGAATTGCTGCAGGAAAATTTCTCGATCGCTGCCGAAACGCTGCCAAATTTTTTCGAAGGATATCCAGTGGCTAAAATCTATCTAGAGCCATGGAGCAGGCCCTACAGCAGATCGTAGAGCAGCTGGGAGCCCTTAGGCTGGAGAACAAGCGGCTCAATCGGTAGATGGCTGACCTGCGGGACGGGACTGGCGCTGGGCAGGTTGGGGCGGCCTGGTCAAGGAGCCCGCCGAGACCAAAGCCAAAGGCTCCGGAAGCGTTCAATCCCTCTATCAAGGGAGCGAGCGTTCGGACCTGGTTGTTTGCAATGAACAGCTACTTTGGAGCTCTGGGTCACCCTCCAGAGGACGATTCTGTGCGTGTGTCATTCCCGGTGACACTACTACGCGAAGCAGTATTGGAGTGGTGGAGGCAGCTAAATATGCTGGCCACTCAAGGTGGAGGTGGGAACGCAGCTGTGCAACATGCCGTGTTGTGGCAGCCAGGCGCGAGGCCAGCTGAAGTGCGCGTGCCGACGACATGGGAGCAGTTCGAGCAAGCCATCAGAGATCAATTTGATCTTGTGAACGCCTCCATGGTCGCACGTAGCAAGCTTAAGCAGCTGAAGCAGATCGGCTCGGTGCAGGAGTACACACGTCGTTTCTTGGCATTGTGCTTGGAGATCGACGACATGAGCGAGCCGGAGATGGCAGACAAGTACCACGACGGCTTGCAGGCAAACATTCAGCGCACACTGGCACTAAATGGCATCACAAAGTTCCAGGCAATGGTAGCCACTGCTGAGCGCATTGACGCACTACGCTACCATCGAGGAGGTTTGCGTGAGAAGCAAGAGAATTTTCAGCGTCGAGCACAGCACCAACAAGCTGACTCCATGGAGATCGATGCATTGCAAGGGGGCCAGCAGCAAAACAAGCCGTGTGGTGGGAACTGTTGGATCTGCGAGAAGCCTGGGCACCAGAAGAAGGACTGCAAGAAGAAGCAGGAGGGAAACGACAACCAGCAGTGAGTGGCGGGTGGCCATCTACTGGGAAAGCTTCGTCCGCATCAGCAAACACCAGCCCCGAAAGTCCTTCGACAACTAGGGAGCTGCCAAGTGTATTGCTGCGGAGCGAAGGAAGCGGGAGCGTTCCAGGGATCCTCCTAAAAGCCGAAATTTTATCGGCTGGTTCTACGGACGGCGAGGGACGCCAGACTTGCCAGCAGATTAAAGTGTTACTGGATTGCAACGCGTCTCACTCATTCTTCAGCGACGAGCTTGCAAAGAGGTTGGGGCTTGGACGGCTACCCGGGAAGCCAACTACGGCCAAGTTGGTGCAAGGGGAGCTGGAGTGCGGACTGCCTCTAAAGCCTCTGAGGATCCGTCTGGGCAAGTTGTCGTGCGATGTGAACTTTTGCACGTGCCCGATGGACACCTACGACGCCATTTTGGGGCGTGACTGGCTGCACCGGTGGAATCCTGTAGTGGATTGGGTGCGTAGCCAGGTGAAAGTGAAGAAAAGCGGAGAGCAAATCATTTTGCCGTTGTGGGCAGAGGAGCAGGACTCCAAGATAGGCAAGGTGCCGCAGTTGAGTTACGTGCAGCTGAAGCGCTGTCAGTGCAAGGGGGACCAAGTGTACCTGGTGTGGGTGCGGCAGAAGGAAGCAGCTACAGAGGTGGAAGTGCTGGCAGCGGAGACAAAGCAACAAGAGGGCGAGCAACAGAAAGCACCTACAACAGAGCTGTCAGAAGGCATCAAGGGAGTGTTGGACAGCTACAATGACGTGTTTCCTACTGAGCTGCCAAAAGGTTTACCACCGAAGCGAGACATCGACCACAAAATTGAGCTTGTTCATGGAGCAAATCGAACCTTGCTGGCTGCTTATCGCATGAGCGATAATGAGCTGGGTGAGCTGAAGAAGCAGTTGGAGGAGCTGACGGAGCAGGGGTTCATCAGACCGTCGGTGTCACCTTACGCTGCACCGATCCTCTTTGTGAAGAAAAAGACAGGGGAGCTGCGGATGTGCGTGGATTATCGCGCACTGAACAACGTAACGATCAAGAACCGGTACCCACTGCCAAGGGTCAAAGAGCTATTTGACCAGCTGAGGGGAGCGCAATTCTTTAGCAAGATTGACTTGCGCTCGGGGTACCATCAGATCTGGATTGCGGAGCAGGATGTGGAGAAGACGGCGTTCTGGACGCGGTACGGTCATTTCAAGTACCTCGTGATGCCGTTTGGGTTGACCAACGCTCTTGCAACGTTCATGAGCCTCATGAACAGGATCTTCCACCCTCACTTGGACCAGTTCATGGTGGTGTTCCTTGACGACATCCTCATCTACTCCCGAACTTTGGAAGAGCATCAGCAACATCTTCGGCAGGTGTTGGAAATTCTTTGGAGAGAGAAGTTGTTTGCAAAGCTCTCCAAGTGCGAGTTCAAAAAAAGGGAGGTGGAGTTCCTTGGGCACATCGTCAGCGGCAAGGGTCTCCGCATGGACCCAAAAAAGGTGGAAGCAGTGAAGCAGTGGCCGACACCAAAGTGCATGCGTAACATCCGGGTGTTCCTGGGGTTTGTCAACTACTACCGGAAATTCATCCGGGGGTATGCAGAAAAGGGTATGCCGCTGACTCAGTTGCTGAGGAAGGATCACCACTGGGAATGGGGCGATCAGGAGCAGAAGAGCTTTGAGGAGCTCAAGACTTCCATGTGTGACGCTCCGGTCCTGGTGCATCTAGATTCATCCAAGGAGTATGCCATGGCGACAGACACAAGTGACTATGCCATTGGGGCGGTGCTGATGCAGGATCACAAGAAAGGGCCGCAGCCGATTGCCTACACGTCTTGCAAATTGCGAGGTGCGGAGCTGAACTACGCAATCCATGAAAAGGAGATGTTGGCGGTGATCCACGCCTTCAAGCACTGGAGGTGCTACCTCGAGTCGCGACGCTGCGTGGTCTTCACAGATCACTATGCCCTGAAGTACCTGAAGACGCATCCGAACCTCAGTTGTCGACAAACTCGCTGGATGGAGTTCTTGGAAGGGAGTTTTGACTACGAGATCCAGTACAAGCCCGGGAAGGTGAACCCGGCAGATCCTCTGTCGCGGAGGCCGGACTTGAGCCTCAATGCCATCTCAGTACTGATGGGATCTCCAGTCATGCATAGCCTATTCAAGCACGGCTATGGCGTGGACAGTGAGTTCACGGGTGGTGCGCTGAAAGACGCCACGTGGGATGGAGTGTATTGGCAAAGGGGGCAGTAGTGGAAAATTGTCGTGCCGGACTATGCGCCATTGAAGCAGTTACTGCTGAAGGAGGCACATGACACCCACTACTCCGGTCACTTCGGCTTCGACAAGACGCTGAAAGCCTTGACACGTCAATACTAGTGGTCGTCAATGATGACTGATTGCAAGAGGTTTGTGAGCAGCTGCGATGTGTGCCAACGCATCAAGGCGCGGAGGACCAAGCCACCAGGGGAGCTGCAACCATTGCCTGTACCAGAGAGGCCATGGATAGACATCTCGCTTCACTTCATTGGCGGGTTGCCTATGACGCAACAAGGTAACAACACGGTGTTGGTGGTGGTGGACCGATTTTCCAAGATGGCACACCTCATCGCATGTCCTGAGAGTATCACAGCTGCTGGGAAAGCTCAACTCCTCCTCAATCATGTCATCAAGCTGCATGGAGTGCCGCAGTCGGTGGTCTCAGATCACTATCCACGCTTCACTTCGCGATTCTGGAAAGATCTCATGGAGAAGCTGGGCACGCGAGTGCAGCTGACCACAGCATACCACCCATAGAGCGATGGGCAGACAGAGCGCACGAACCAGACATTAGAGCAGCTGCTGCGGAGCATGGTCCCACCGGATGGAGACGGTTGGGAGGAGAAGCTCGGAGTGGCAGAGTTTGCCTACAACTCTGCGGTGTCAGCATCAACAGGAAAGTCACCGTTTGAGGTGGTCTATGGCCACCAGCCACTGAGCCCAGCCGCCCTTGCTACGGCAACATCTCTTCCGGCTGTGGAGCAGATTGCTGAAGGGTTTGCCACCACTTGGGACGTGGTGCGGCAATGACTGTGGAAGGCACAGAAGTAGCAGAAGTGGCAGGCGGATAAGCATCGCTCTGCGGAGGAGTTCAAAGTGGGAGATCAGGTGATGCTGAACTCTGCTAACCTGCAGCTGATGGGAGTTGGGAGTCCCAAGTTGAAACCGCGATGGATGGGTCCGTTCCGCATTCTGGAGAAGCAGTCGGCCGTTTCATATAAGGTGGAGCTGCCAGCTCACTACACCATCCATCCGGTGTTCCACATCTCCCTCCTTCTTGCCTACCGCGACCCCAACACATTCTTCCAGGGTCGCGGGACAGCTCCACCTCCTACTGTCCAGGTCGAAGGAAATGAGGAGTTTGAGGTGGAGAAGATCCTGGCGGACCGCTAGAGGGGACGACGGCGTGAGTTTCTGGTGCAGTGGAAGGGATACCCGGCGGAGCATAACTCTTGGTAGCCAGAGGCCAACTTCTATGTCGGGGGTACCAACACTGTTCTCCAGGAGTATCTCAGGCGCGCTGGGATGTCACGCCTCCGACGGGGGGGGTGAATATAACAAGGTGCCCCTTTTTTCTGGCATACTCGGGGCCTCGTCCGAGTATTGGGGGCATGCAGGCCTTTTTCCGATTTTCAGAAATCCAGGTCGCGGTCGAGCTCACCTCCGCTCGACCGCCGATGCAAGGAGGAGGAGGAGCGAACGCGCGAGCGAGCGCCGGCGTGGAGTTCACACCGGCGCTAAGGCACTATTTCGCGCGAACCCCCACACGGCGTTCCGAACATGCCATGCGGGGGTGGCTTCCCCCCTCTCGACAGGTAGCGTAACGGTGACGCTACCCACCAAGGGGTCGTTTCGACGGACGGCCCCGGCAACGGACGCGGTCAACGGCATCAGTAAAACTAGTGACTGCGACCGTGCGTCGGTCGCAGTTTTCCGGTGGCGTGTCCAACAAGGTGACCGCATCCACCGCCGGGAGGCATACGGGAGCAACGGGGCGGCTCGCCGAGAGACAGAAGGGACCGTCGATCTGGACGATCGATGGCCGGGGACTTCTCGCACTAGGCATTAGGTGCAAGTAGAGCACCAGGTTCAGGTGCAAGCAGAGCACCGAGTTCAGGTGCAAGTAGCTTGTCGTAGCAAGCTAGGAAAGCAGTAGGCTGAGGCCTGGGCTAGCCAGCCGGACAGTATAAATACCCTGTACTCAGTTCAATGTGATTAACCTGTATTTTCCAGCTCTGGCTTCCTAAAATCTCCAAGTCTATCTTTCCGCTGCGACTGTGCTCTCCACACACCAAGGCTTAATCTCCAGAGAGCACCCACTCTCACATAGACGGTCGTTGGACTTCTCCATCATCAGCCTTGACAACAAGCATGCAAAAACTGTGCTTGTCACCTTGGCCTTTTTTGGTAGGTTGTTGCCACTCCATCACATTTTCACATGCAAGTTGAACCGGTGTGTTCCCAAGGAGCCCCATGCATATGTGCTTCTCAACTGTGGTAGGCTGCTGACATAGATGCCCAAATTTTTGGCTAATGGAGAGGCGACCATGTTGTGAATCCATGGCATCGTCTAGTCGTACCATGTGTACAAGTGCTCCGTGTATGGCTTAAAAGTTGGCAAAGTGCACATGCTCCTTATCCCTAATGCTTGGAGACCACTTTGCAGTAGAATGTTTTGTACATGATTTTGCATGAATTTCCCATACATGCATCCAGTCTATATTCCTACAAGTTGCAAACCAAAAGCGCAACCGGCTGACATCTTCATCACCTCACCACTGAAAAACAATGTAGAAGAACATTTTCCCATGGAAGTTAACAATAAAAATCGTGCAAGGGAGTTACTAGGGAAAGGCATGTATTCCATTCGGGAACAAGCATGGAGATGATTCATGCTAGCATGGCAGAGCATTGACTCAAACCCAAACATCGTGCACAACATATGGGCTCGTGAAGTTTTTTAACATGTGTTCAAGCCTGAGCTTCGATGCCTTTCAAATGGCATGTTCACCCACATCATGTATAAGGAAGAGGGGGTAGAGGACGAGGATGATTTTGTGTTCTGAACAGTGTGATGACATGTTGTCCATTTCTATTATTAAACATCTGTGCGATTCTTTCTCACACAAAGGCTATTCGTTGCATTAATGGATGGTCAGGGAGTGCAAGGGTGAGGGCGGAAGGATGGGAAGAAAGATATTGGGATGCGATGAAAAGGGGAGGTGACTAAGATGGCAAAGGAGGGTAGGAGCAAGGAGGAAGTGTTGGGGCGAAGAGAGAGATATAGGGATGCAGTGGCAGAGGGGTAGGAGTGAAGAGGGGGGTGTTGGGATGATGAGGTGGAAGGTGGGGATGAAGAGGGGGAGGGATGTGTACAAAGAGGGAGGATAAGTGAATAACATGGGGTGGAAATGGAGAGGGTGGACATGATAGGAGAAAATGGAGGTAGTTGGTGGATCTCACCGGATCCACTAGAGTGCATCGGAGGGAGTAAGGACATCTAGCCAATGCCAAACGTGAAGTTGAGGCAGGCCACACCATGTTGAGGACATAGATGTGCTACACCACGTGAGATAGGAGGGAACAGGCTTTGCCACTCATGCCTAGGAGAAAGATGGGTTGAACCACATGCACGAAGAAGGGAGACAGGTTGCACCACATGCGCTGAGGAGGGGATGGGTTATGCCATACATGCCAAGCCGGGAGGGGGAGGGAGGAGAAGGCGCCAACATGTCCCAAGGTCCAGCCGGAAAGGGGAGCAGGGTTTTGTTGAGGGACGAAGAAGAGCTCACAGTGGAAGGAGGACATCAAAAGCATATACATGGGAGGAGCACTCACAGTGATCTCTTGATGCCATGAGTTCATGGAAAGACAAGGAGTCTACATGTGTAGGTCGAATGGAAGCCATGGGCATGTTGGGGGCAAGAGGTGCAAGCCAGCCATCTTAGTTGGATTGGCGCCTATGCGTACCAACCTAAATGTTAGTAGTCATTGGCTTGTGCCACTCCCCCAAGGTGGGATGACGTGTTACTCGGGATGAAGTCATGAAACGCCTTACCTTATTCAATAGTTACCATGTGTTACTACCTAAAAGAGTGACACGGCAATCCAAATGTCCATTTACAAGTTTGAATACATGAACATGGTTCCTGATACTCCATTCAACCATTTTAAAACTTGGTTGAAGGTGTCGATAAGTCTTAAAATGAAACAGATGTAATCCTGGCACTTGACCACTATATCCTAGATGGTATGCTATAAAATTTTGCGATTAGACGCGTCGTGATTTCAAACATTAGGGCAACATCATCCACACGTGGGATTGAGGAACTCAAGTATGTCAAGGATGTAACACTCCACTGAATTGTGTACAAGGTTGATATTGAGGGATAAACAGATTACATACACACAATTGAAGGTTCGTTCCTCCCCTGTCCCCAAGTTGAAAAGAAAGCCCCACTATTCCACGACAATCAAATAAAAGGAAAATGACCCATTACTAATGCTTGATCGGTAACTCTCGTCACTAGTCAAGCATAAGGACAAGAGACATGGGACATTGCTCGATAATGAGTAAGTGAAGATCCTTTCCTTTCTTTCCAGCCCCCTTTTCCACTTGAACTCCCATCCCCCAAAGTTACAAGACGCGCAAAAAGGCGAACAAAACAACGACACCAAGGGTTGTAGAGACTTTATTCATGCTTTCAGTATGTGGACACTTGATGGACCCTACAATAGCAAGGTATGGCAATTTCCCTTGCAATGCAGGGGAAATCTCTTGTTACATCCTTGACATAAACGAATCCCCAAAACTCACAAGTGGGCATTTTTTGTTCGTACATTCATGGCCCAACACGTGATGACTTCAAGATTTTACCGCCGTTTTGCCAAGTTTATTTTGGCCAACTCCCTTGACCTCAAGTGTTCCATTCCAAAGTTTTCTCACAACTTTGACCACTTTCAAGAATGGTCGACAAACGTGTTGCGAACCAGATCAATGTTTTGATATATTTTGGTCGACTTCTTGACAACTCTCAATTTTTATAAAGAGGCGTCGTAGTATTCTGAAAGCCCCCTTGCATCTCGGTGGAGCTTCTTGAATCCAACACTCATGGCGCAACCTCGTGCGCGTCGCTCGGCTCAAACGCCGATGACCCAACTTATGCCTCATTCTCATTCTTGGTAGTGTATGTTTGTGTTTAACACACTCAGCAATTGTCATAGAAGTCCATGTCACTGCTTCATACAAGTTATCCAATTGTCCGAAAGGTTTGGATTGTCTTTTGTCCCGTACCTCATCCCTGTGAACAACCTACGTTTTGCTCGGCATAACATTTGGTATCAAAGCACGACTCTGGAGGGATAACCGACACATTAACTACCTGGTGACATCCTCACACGAGTGCTCGGTGCATCTCCACCGTTGAGCAGATCGCAGAAATCACAATGACAATGTTGAATGGAGCAAGTACGCCTGGTGATGAGCAGTAGTCCCCGACGAGTACTCCTGCAATGGCGGATTAGCATCATGCAAACAACAATGCTCTCTAGGCAAATGAGGCGGTGGTATCAGCTTTTGTGATGAATGGTGCAGTACCGATGAATCTGACAGCCAACCCGGTAACGGACCCCTCAGCCTCGACAAATCCTTCGCCACCACCGCAGCTCGTTGGGTTGACACCTTGCACGATGTTAGTTACTGGCCGACAAGCACAAATCAACGAAGACATGTACCAGAAATTGTCAGGACTCGAGAGCCTCAATAACCATCTACCTCAATAGCTCAATGCGGCAAAGGAGGAGCTTCAAGTTTCTCGTGCGCATAAAACAGGGCTCACCGAGAGAAAACTTGCAACTTTCGAGTGAACCCCAGATTCAACCGGCCCTTCCTGAGTCGTTCCATAGCGCAAACCCCAAGGAACCGACGGTCAGGATGTAGCTGACGAATTTGAGGTTGTACTTCATCGCAACTTGAGTCAATAATGAAAAATAGAAAATTGACCTCACGGCCTTACTTTTGTGTGCCACGCCTTTGAGTTGGTGGTCCGATCTAAAGGCCATCCAATGGTAGCAGGAGATGGGCCGAGCTGAATCAATGGCTCTCGCGATGGCTCTCACATCGTCAACCGTAAGCGAACTTTCTCTCGAGCAGATGAATCCCATGTGGCACGACTCTCTCACGCCATCGGAAATGTGGAACGACTTTGTGTATGCTACCATCGCTCGCTTTGGGAAGCTGAACGAGAAGCCTAGGACACAGTAAAGACTCCAAATTCTACGTTAGCACTCTAGCGAGACAGACTATACTTGGTGTTTCCGCAAAATTATCACCGACAGCGACCTCGCCCCCGAAAAGTTGAATTTCTACTACTACTGTCTTAAGCAAGACATTTGGCCAGGACTTGCCATTTTTGGCATCCAAGACAATCTTCCGTGAATGATTGTAGCAACCGGCCACATTGACAATGCCGTCTACAATGCTTGGATGTAGGAATCCAACGGCGACCCTAAGGCCACCATCCCAACTGTGGCGAAGGGAATTGGCAGTCAACAGAAAATTTGCCTCCAATGGAAATTGACACCGTGGATCAGCGCGATCAACGACTCTGCTGGACTTGTAAAAAGTCAGGTCATATCTCGTCCGACTGTCGAAAGCGACAACAGCAAGCGAAGAAGAGGGGGAATAGCAGAAAGGCAAAAAGAGTCTCAAGACAACAAAGGATAGGATTAGACGACAAGGCTCTTATCCAGTTAGAAAAATCTATGCCGACTGATTTTCCATTTGAGCGGCCCACATTGCCGCATACAAGGGTTCTTGACATCGCAAAGTCTGACGAGGGGTACGAGGATGACCAACTAATGGTACTGCTACGAGTGCAACCGACGGACTAAAAACGTCGTAGAACGGTACTTGCACTACTGGACAGACGAGCGTCTCACCATTTTGTTTGCAACAACATGGTTTGGAAGCTGGGTTTCCTGACCAAACCTGGAGTGTTTGAAGGAAGAACTGTCGATGGACGACTCTAGATCCATCGACTTCACGCACCACTCTGGCTGTAAATCGAAGACCGACAAGACATAATGATCTAAAGGACTTGTCCGATGAGTGATCAAGAACACATCATTGTGCGAGATTTTTCATACCGGCACAATCCGCAAGGCTGACTGGAGCAACAAAGCAATTCATTTTTGTATTAATGGCAGATTTTGACACCTAATTTTGACACCGCAAGGATGGTTACAGGAAGTAGCAGAGGTGGAAGGAGCAGAGGAACTTGCGGCAAGTAGAAAATGCTGGCCAATATCTCTAGAAATGGCCAAGCAAATCCCAAAGCGCGGAGCTCTAGCCTTGCTAGTCCACGTGGAAGCTGAGAAAGAAAAAGGAATCACTTCAACGGCCAAAGCAAGATCAATGGCCTCAACATCTAACAAATTCGCAGACGTGTTGAGAGCGTTTGCAGACCACATCGAGGAGTTCAACTGAATTTTTCCCGATGTACTATCCCAAAAGTTGCCACCGCAACGCAACATCGACCATCAGATAGACCTGAAGCCGGACACCAAGCCGACGATGAAGGAGACCTATCAAATGGGCGATCACGATCTGACCAAACTCATAAAGCAGGTGGATGAGATGCTTGGGCAGGGCTTCATCCGAACCTCAACATCACCTTATGCATCTCCAACATTTTTCATGAGAAGGAGAATAGGAGAGATGCGGATGTGCATGGACTACAGAGCGTTGAACGACATTACCAACAAGAACTGCTATCCTCTCCCGCAAGCGCATTAACTTCTCGGCCGACTCTATGGGGCCAAATTTGTAACAAAACTGACCTACGCAACGACTATCATCGAATCCGCGTATCTGACAAGGGTATCGAGAAGACGGCATTCCATACCCAATACGGGCACTTTGAGTTTACAGGCATGTCATTTGGACTCACGAATGTCCCACAACATTCATGGCAGCAATGAATAAAACATTTCACCCTCACTTCGACGACTTTGTCATTGTGTGTCTTGACGACATCCTGGTGTTCAACCGCATCTACGAAGAGGACAGAATACATCTCCAAAAAGTTCACGAGATTTTACAGAGAGAAGTATTTTGGAACACTCTCAAAAGGAGACTCTGGTCGACGTTTGATCGAGCTTTTGGGCCACATCATCGACGGTGGATGAATCATCATGGACCTGAAGAAGGTGAAGACAAACACGGATCAACTGACGCCCACAAATGTTCAGGACAATCAAGTCTATCTGGAATTTTGCAACTACTACGGTCGATTTGTAAAGGACTACACACCACTGTCATCGCCTCTCTCTGATCTCATCCGGAAAACCACCGAGTGGAATTGGAGGGACGGCAAATAAGTAGCGTTTAACTCTTTAAGAAACGCTATGACCTTGACGCTAGCCCTTAAATTGGCGGATCCAACCGTGGTTAACATCATGGCCACCGATGTGTCCGATTGAGCCATTGGAGCCTTCTACTCCAAGACAACGTCGGGGAGGAACAACTGGTCACATACATTTTGGGGAAACAATGAGGACCGGAACTGAAGTATGCGATGCACGAGAAGGAGATGCTCCTAGTCATGCACGCGTTCAAGGCATGGCGATGCTACATGGAATGCTGGCGATGCATCTTCCACACTGGCCGTCACGCCCTGAAACATCTAAAGACAGCCAAATCTTAGCTGTGGACAAACGCGATGGATTCAGTTCCTCGAGTCCAACTTCAACTACAGAATCAAGTTCCAGCTCGGAAAAACAAATTCGATGAATGCTCAAAGTTGACGACCACATTTATTGGGTGAGATCAGCACGTTGCGCGTTGAAAAAGATCCGTACCTCGCGAGGCTATTGACGAAAGGTTATGAGGAGTTTGGCGAGTACAAAAAAGCCAAGTTTTGGTTTGACAACCCCTACAGGCAATGGCAATTCACTTGCCAAGTCGTTGTTCCTCTAAACTAGGAATTAGGGCGGATGCTCTAGGAGTGCAACAACATTGGTCCATGTGGACATTTCGACAAGGACGAGACGCTACAAAAAATGGCAAAGCTCTACTGATGGGACATGATGCAGAGCAACATGGTAGCCATCTGCACATCGTGGGTCACCTTTCAGCGACAAAAATCTTGTTGCACGCGACCACCTGGTCTACTTCAACTCCTACCCGTTCCGATGGACCCGTGGGCCAACATCTCCATGGATTTTGTTACGGGACTGCCTGCCACCCCGGAGGGGTATGACGCAATCCTCGTCGTGGTGGATAGTCTTTCTAAAATGTTGCACTTCATCCCGACAACCACCACCATCACCATAGAAGGAAAATCGCGGTTGTTTCTAGATCAGATTGTGCAGCTGCAAGGGGTGTTACGTACAATCATCAATGACGGAGATGGCCGCTTCACTAGCCATCTTTTGCGCAAAATGTTGACACGTTACGGCAGTCAGTTCCTGCTATCTACGGTTTTCCATCCTCGTACCGACGAGCAAATTTTCTGAACGAGGCAGACGCTCAAACAAATTTTCCAAACTTTATGCAAACAACGTGTCACTTGTTTGGTAGTAAAACTGCCAATCGCTGAACTTGCATACAACTACGCCACTTCCACCGTGATGGGTAAAATACCTTTCGAGGTGGTGTACGGCAAACTTCCCGTCACAGCGGCTAGATTGCGGAGTCAGAGTGATATCCCCGCTGTTGACATCCACCATCCTGATTTCACAAGCATTTGGGAGGAAACACGAAAAACCCTGGCAAAGACACAAGTAGTTATGAAGCCACCAACTGACTGACATCCCATCAACAACGTTTTCAGTGTTGGAGATGAGAAACTGCTAGGAAGCTTCCTAGCCTTGCTGCTGCTGACGTGGCGACACTGTCCAGTCAGCTAACGCACTAGCAAGCAGGCAGGTGCAAGAAACAGCAAGGATCAGGCTAGGGAGACGCGCAAAGTCTCATAAGCTTCAATAGCTTAGTAAATGCAGAGAGAGATGACAACTGACAGGTCCAGGGCATAAATACCTGCCACGGCGCACGGCGGGTGTCGCACGCGGCCGTCCAAGAGCTGTCCTAAAACCGGCCCAAAACCACTGTTTTGGCCGTAACTCTGCGCACACATGTCAGAATCCTACGCCGTCTGAACCTAGACGTGCAAAATCAAAAGACGCACGCAACGACTGGTCACATGCATGCATCCATCGACTGACAGCGAGTATGTAATACAAAAACATGCAAATGGGCCTCATGCCCAGTCCGCCGAAAGGCGCCTGCAAGACGTAGAAG